>LPNX010159986.1:430845-454864 GCA_001517045.1 Pseudotsuga menziesii
TCATCAGTAGAAAAATCATTTAAAGGTTTTTCAATATTTACAATAGTCAAATCTTCATCAGTGGGAGTCTGGCTCATTAGCTCCTCCATAATTTATTTTTCCTCATTTTGGTCTTTTTTCAGCCGTGAAATTTGTGCTATTAACTCATTTCGTTCCATTTCCCATTTGTCCTTTTCTTCTTTCAATTTCACAATCTTAACTTTGTACTCCATCATCTCCTGATGAGTCTTGTCCTTCTCCTCCTGCAATGCTAATAGTTCCGATGACTGAACATGTTCTATACTCGGGATTTTCAACCTCTTCTTTAGTACCTGGAGGGCATTGTGTTTTTCTTCTAAAAGTCTTCTGATGGCCTGGGTGTTACCTATTTCATCCCCTGATCTTACGATATATGCTTGTAATTTATTTATTTGAATAGAATTAGCCTTGTTCTCAACCTTCTCATCTTTTAATTAGACCTCTAATTTGTCAACCAAAACTTGTAACTTGTTAATTTTTACCATAGCATGCAATAAATCTCAATAAAGAATATCTCTTGTTTGTTTATGTAACTGTATTTTATCTGGTACATTGATTTTGTCTAATCTCACTTCCATTTCGGAGACTTTATTATCACTTACCATAGCCAGCTTTAAAGTATTTCTTTCTACGTCCCGAGTAGAAATCAAGTCTTTGGATTATTCAGACTTCTCACCCATGGGAGTAGATTCCTGGTTTCTTCTAGGGACTGTCTTTGCTTTTCCACATAGCTAGTCATGAATTCTTATTTAGATTTAAAAACTGGACCTAATTCTGCATTATCTACACTTTCAAAAGAAAATTGATTCACCTGTACAGATTTCTTAGGAATCACAACAACTCTTTTAAATTCATCCAAAACTACTTCCCTTGAAATTTTATCATCTTGAGACATTTTGGTCTTCTTATGTGAACTGTCTTCATCTATTTCCATACTTTCAATCTCAGAAAAACTTCTTTTAATCAAAATATTAGAACTATCTGGCGTTTGAGACACTGCAACTGATCCACTGCTTGTATTCTCGTCAGATCCTGAAATTTCCACAAAGTAGAACAAATTGGCTACTTCCTTCATACCTTCAACAACTTGATGGTCAAATGGATTATTTTTATTTGCTTGTTTTCTTAGAGAAATTATATGATAAGGATCATAATTGACCCTTTGTTCCCTTTGAAAATCCATGCTTTCCAATAATTTCTCTACAAACACCAGGGTACCCTTGTTTTTAAAAATAAAGGAACCAACTTTAAGAGGGAACTTGATATTGGAAGATTTCTTGAAAGCCCCGAAATGTTCCTCTTCTGCATGTAGTCTCTGTCTCATGCATTCCAATGCAAAAATCCTAGGGGTAAGGAAAGCAGGCAGTCTGTAAGGCTCTCCAGTGAAACCGTATACTCTCAAAACTGTAAAGTATTTATACAGGAACCAATCTCCGATCCTATCCTCAGGTAAAGATTGCATCATACTCTTCATTTCTTCCAACACTCTCGGTAATACTTCATCAAACATCATCTTATATATTTCTGACATAATAGAATTTACAAATTCAAACATATTGATTTTCTTAGGCAAATATGAAGAGAATATAGTACTCAAGAACTGCAATTCAGTTACATTCAAACATAGTGACATGTTCAGCAAATATGATTGATACTTGAAAAACCTGACTTTTGAAAACTCGACCAATTGGATATCGATAGCTTCTGCTAGATATTCGTCCAAACTAAAGACATGGACTGGCTGAGACTCAGACTCAAGACTAATTGAACTCATTTTTAATAAGAAACCCAAGACAACTTCACCAACATGATAGTCATCATCTAGACCTAAGACTTGACAAACCAAAGACACAACCAATTGAATTTCCTCCTTGAATATATGAATACGATACGGAGAAAAGAGACCTTCCAGTGACTGACCTTCATTAAGAATGCTAGACAAGAATTTACACCGAACTTCAGTTTCACAATTTCTATACACTTCAGCTAAAACAGACTCATTTACAGATTCACGACTATCGGGGTAATTATTGGGCAAATTCAGGATTTCATAGATAGCCTTTGCATCAATTTTACACAATATCCTAGACGTAGAACGACTTACAATAACTCTCTTTGAAGATGAATAATTAACTGCACACCACTCGGCAAACTCAGGAAAGTGTAGGGTCTGCTCAATGGCAAAATGATACAGAAATGACTTACAAGCATTTAAAACGTCATTTCCCTGCGAATTATATCACCATAATATTTCTTTAATAACAGATACATTTCCCACAGACAGGAATGGATCATATACTCCTCTATCTCTATCAACCAGGCATTCTTCTCTTTCTTCCAGAATTTGGTTAAACCCTTGTAAACCTTTCTCTTTATCCATAATATAGAAAAACAACGGTAATTCTATGGATAAAGCTCGAGTATTTGTGACTTACCTGCGACTGTAACTGCATATACTCGAGGTTGACTATGAAAGGGTGGTGGGCGGTCCTTTTCATTCGTCCTGGCATAATAAAAAATAATTCCTCAAACAAGTCAACTCCACTTTATATAGAAGTCCATTCCGGAGACTCCCTTTAGTGGTTTCCCTCAAACCCTTTTTCTCCGCAGAATGTACCACAAGTTGCCATGTGTACTACGGTTTCAATTCCGCTACCGCTTTTCTACTCCAACCGTCGCGCAACTCTATCCTCCGGATCCGATGATGAACTTCAATGCATTTTCACTTTATTTTCTAGCCATTGGATAAGCTTACCCGTACACATTCCACTAATCCCTTTTGTTTTAATTAACACGCAACTTTACAGAGTGGACTTCTTATCGTCCGTAGATTTCGCCGACCTGGCTTCATGACCATTGATCTCCGCATCTTCTTAACTATCTTTGTATGCCCTTATCTTCCACGCATCTTCACTGAGTGGGTCTATTATAATCCATCGATCTTCACCTCCTTGTTCTATACCATTGGATCACGTGATAATTTCATTGTTTATGTGCCCTTTATCATAAATTCACACTATTATATTTAACCAAAGTTTCAAGCAACCATCATTTCTCTTTACCATGCTCCCTTTGACCCTCTGCTAGTTAGAGGTTGCTAACAATTGGCTCCATCTAGGGATGATATCCTCCCTATGAGGTATCAAATAACTTGTAGACCAGGTGCCTATCTTTAATATTTCATGATAACTTCCGAAAAAATTGTCTTTTTTGTTGATATATTTAATAAAAAGAATGGCATACCTCCTAGATCTTAGGGATTTCAATGCAAGCTTCAAAAACATTTGGCTTACCATCTGTACTAATTTCTAAAGAAAAATAAATATTTACATCCTATAATACATGTTTTACCTTCCTCCTTAGGATAAGTAATGTTTCAAAAATCTCCCATTAACAGGGTTACTATCCAGAGAAACCCCATTCGGATATTCCAAAAGAAATGTGTTTTTTCATCTTTATCCAGCAATAACATAAGGACCCACCCACATATGATCAAATTTTCCATGTTTATCTTCTTTAGGAGCATCCCACTTCAGGACCAAGTCATCAATCTGAAACTGTTCTTCTTTCACCTTTCTGTCAAAAGTATTTTTTATTTTTTCCTGATGTAATTGCACCTTATCATAAACCTTATTCCTTCGCTCTTCCAGCTCAATAATCTGATTTATTCTCCTTTGCATGTGATTTGGTTCTTCCTGCTGCTCTTGGAAATATCTCATAACTGGAACACCTAACGACGTTGGAAAAACAACTTCAGTTCCATACACCAGTTGGAACGGAGACATGCCAATTTCCCTTTTGGTACTAATCCTGTTAGCCCATAGAGCATATTTGAGCTTGGTATGCCATGATCTTTTATTATCTTCCAACAACTTCCTGATGATCCTTACTAGGCTTTTATTTGAAGATTCGGCTAACCCATTTCCCTACGGATAATAGGCAGTCGAATGATTGAGACTTATATGATATTTGTGACAGAAATCAATCATTTTCTTGGATTTAAAAGCAGTTGCATTGTCCATTACTATTATTTTGGGGCATCCAAATCTAGCCAATATATTTTCCTCAAGAAAATCCATGATTACAGTTTCGATGGCTTTCCTGGTGGGAATCGCTTCAATCCATTTTGTAAAATAATCTGTAGTTGTCAGAATCCATTTTTGTTGTCCCGACGAATTGGGATTTATTTCACCAATGAAATCCAAACCCCATTGTTGGAAAGGAGCTTATATCGTTATCGGATTTAAAGAAAGAGGAAGTACCTTTATTTTACCGTCAAAAATTTGACATTGATGACACATGTTGGTTTTTTTATATACATCTGAAAATAATGTTGGCCAATAATAACCTGCTCTTAGAATTTTATTTGCAGTCACCTTCCAAGAATGATGTCCTCCAAAATATCCTTTATGAAATTCTTTGACTGTATGTTGAGCTTCATTTTCTAAAAGACAGTTTAGTAACACACCTCCGGGGTGTTTCCAATAAAGATATCGATTTATAATACAAAATTTGGCAGCTTTCAATTTTACTGATCTTTCCCTTGACCTACTCAATCCTATTGGTTCTTGTAAATTTTGAAGGACGTAAACAATATCAGAGTACCATGGAGACGCCACAAAATCAATCATTACTTCCACCTCTGTATCCAATTGATTAAACTGGTGAGATAAGAAATTAATTTGTAAAGCTTCACAATTTGAATTTGTCATCATTTTTTCTAATCCTTGTCCCTTAACCAGCTTAGTAGGCTTTATCTCTATGTCATACTCCAGTAATGTAGCTATCCATTTTTCCCTGCTGCCTCCTGGATCAAGTTGTGTCAAAATTCCTTTCACTACAGCAGTTGGAACATGTGCAATTACATGTGAATGTAGAATATATACTCTGAAATCTTTCAACTCCTTGACTAAAGCATATGCCTGTTTCTCCATGATGTCATATTTCAATTCTCCATCCCTCAACATATTTCTGAAAAATGCTATGGGCTGCTCCAAGTTCTTATCATTCTTCTGCAATAAAACCGCTGCAATGGTATACTTTGAAGCATGCAAAAATACTAAGAAATATTTGGTAAAATCTAGACTCACCAACACAGGAGCATCCAAGATTGCTTGTTTGATTTCCCAAAATGACTTCCTAGCTTCCGCATTCCATTTTATTTCATGACCCTTTTTCAGCATATTTGTAATATTCATTACGATTTCAGCAAAACTAGGTACAAACCTTCTTAAAAAGTTCCCCTGTCCCCAAAATGACTATATCTCCTTTTTACTCCTGGGTTCTCCTACCTTCAAAATTGCGCTTACCCTTTCAGGATCAATTTTTATTCCATCTTTAGATATTATATGGCCCAACAATTTTCCCTCTTCCAATGCAAAATTGGACTTCTTTGGGTTCAATGATATACGAAATTTCTTGCATTTCATGAAAAAAATTTCTAGATGATGAATATGTTCTCTGTCAGATTTTGAATAAACTATGATGTCATCCATATAAATTACCACAAAATTCCCAATTTCTCTCACAAAATCAATGTCCATGGCTCGCTGAAAAGTAGCTCATGCATTCATTAAGCCAAAAGGCATCTTTGCATACATAAAAGTGCCCCAAGGTGTAGTAAATGCAGTCTTTTCTTGATCTTCAAGTAATACTTTGATCTGATTATAACCAGAAAAGCCATCCAACATTGAAATTCTCTCAGCTCCAACCACCTTCTGCAATATATGATCCATCTTTGGCAGGGGATAATTGTCCTTCATAGAAACTTATTTAAATTCCGGAAATCTATACACAATCTTATTTCTCTGTTCTTTTTTCTAACAAGAACCAAATTTGCAACCCACTTCAAAAATCTTAGAGTGACAATGATTTTGGCATCAAATAATTTTTTAATTTCCTTCTCAATAATGGGAAGAAATTTAGGATTTATCCTTCTAAGTTTCTGTTTGAAAGGTTTCTCCCCAGGTTTTATATGAATAGTATGTTGTATTATAGATGTATCATACTCCTTGAGATCTTCATAACTCCAAGCAAATACATCCGTATACTTCTTCATTAAATTCACATATTCTTTTTTTTTTATAGGCAAATTTTTGGATAATTTTATAATCTTAGGATTCTCCTCAGTACCAATATTCCTATCTTCAACAGCATTCTCAACAGGATTCACTTTAGGATTCTTAGCAACATTATTCTGATCAAAAAAAATTTCCAAAGGAATCAAACCTCTTGGTATAAAATTATTTTTTAATTGAATAATATATTTTCCTCCTAAGATTCCCTTTAATTTTTCAGCGCCATCCTTGTCTTTCTCAGGTTCTTCATCATCTTGAAAGGTCTCACCATTGCCATTTTCGGTGTCAATATGAGTATTTACAAATTCTCTTGATAGTTCTAAGAATCTTCTGATTTGCATGTCATCTTCAAATACCTGCCAATATTTAGAATTGTCGAGAATAGATGGTCTATTCACAATTTCCACCTGATATTCTTTCTGACCAGCAATAGGGGTTTTAAATTTTCCAGCAGCTACTTCCAAAGAATATGCCACAATATTTTCATGTATGGAAACCACATGAATCGTATGCTCTGTAAAAAATTTACCAATCATATCCCATACTTCGTTCCTATAAGCCCTCATCGGGGATGCCTGGTTTGATAGCTATCATTCACTTGGTTTATCACCAATTCTAAATCTCCTAAAACTTTTATCCTCTGTGCTCCCAAATATTTCAAAGCATGTAGCCCTAGTAATAAAGCTTCATATTCAGCTACATTATTCGTGCATTCAAACGTTAATTTATATGATAAAGCTTTAAAATCTCTGATGGGAGAAATTATATACACACCAGCTCCAACACCTATTTTTGTCAAAAACCCATAAAAGTACATAGTCCACAAACCTTCTCTTTTTTGTTTTGCCTCCAAAGCATCCTGTTCCATCACTTCTTCTTTCTTATTTTCCTCGAACTTCTTCTACAATGTAGCTTCCAAATCATATGGGACAGTATCATTAAAGAAAATGGAAGACCCCAAATCAGTATCAACAGCATATATATGATGAACTTCAAGTTTATCTTGACTACTCACTACATAAGGAGTTATTTTTTCACTATACAACTTCCTACTCCCATCTTGAACAAGAATAGTAGCATATGACATATCCATTTGTAAACTACCTTTCAACTTTGAAGTCCAAGATCTTGACAACAATACCCCAAACATGGGTGGGATATATGCTACTACCACATCCATGACTATAGTCTTAGATGGTAATTTATTCAAAGTTACCACCATATCTTTAATCAAACCAAGACATCTTACTCTTCTAGAATCAAAAGAATACAAATCTTTATAGGGTCTTGTCACTTCCAATCCCAGACTTTCAACTAATCCCTTCGGCATTAAATTATGTGATGCACCCGAATCTAGCATAGCATTATGGACCACCATATCATGCACATTCAGGCTCAAATAAAAAGGAGTGACTTCTTCATTTTCTAAATTTTCAACTTTTGACCCAAATGAAATAGTAGGATTATCATCATTCAATTCCAAGGTATCAGATTGCAATTCTCCTTGACCTTTGACCATTTTTGTTATGGTATTTCTATATTCATTGTTTCTCAACAACTCGTTAAATGGAATAGAGATTTTTAACTTTGAAATCTCATTTTGCAAATTAAAACCAGAACCAACTCTTTCTACATCAATCGGAGTCACTTGATTCATTCCTTTGTTTCTTTGTATCTCATTTTCAACTTCTTTATTTACAAAAGACTATTTTTGCACTTCTTTTCCCCTTTCTACATTTAGAGAACTAGTGTAAGGTTGATTTGGATTTTCCTTCCCCTTATTTATGAAAACTTCTTTGTTTCTCAATCTGATTTTCCTCTGTACATCATCCATAGCATGTAGATAACCCCTTTGATATTGTTCTGTCTCCCTTTCAAACTCCTCATTTCCACCTTCTTGTTCAAACATGTTATGTTATTCTTCAATAAGATATATCTTTGAATCTAGTTCTCCAAAAAGATGAATTTCATTTTCAGTAAGGTCTTCTTCATCAGCAACATAATTCTCAGGAAACGGTGGTTGAATTTGTTGTTTTCCTGAATTCTTGGGTTTCTCACGTCTCTCTGCCTATTTTGTGGAAGAATAGGAGGATTTGGTCTTCTGAAATTAGGATTCCTGATTTGAGGTTCGATTTGTTCTTTGTTGAACACCCTATTATCGATAGTTAATCTATCCATCAACTTTTCCATCGTCTTCAACATCATTTCAAATTTGATATCAGTGGTAGAAGAAGAAGCAGGGGGCAATTTTTCTTCCTTTTTCCTCCTATCTATGTCTCTGTGTTTCATTTTTCCACTTGCCATCATATTCACTTCCACTTCTAAAGCATCTGTAAATATTGCAGCAAGAGTTGCAGATTTTCTTTCTCTCAATGAAAATGCAAATTCATTATCAAATGCTCCAGCATAATGCAATTTAGCAGCAACTGTATAATGTTTTATGTCTTCTGGAATAGAATTATAAACCCTCATAAACCTGCTTGAAAATTCATGAACAGATTCAAAACCCCCCTTTTGAGACTATTATACTGAGACAAGAGCTGTAAAGGATTATGTTTGTCATCCCATCTATCTAGGAAGGCATTCTGGAAAGCTTGAAAACTCAATATAGATCCATCTGGTAAGTCTTTAAACCATTTCTTTGCCTCACCTGATAAACTTTGAGCAAATAACCACATTTTAACATCTGCATAATCAACTTCTTCCATATCAACAAAATATTCAAACTTAGCCACATGTTGCTTTGCAGTTATGTCACCTTCTCCATCAAATAAGGAAATTATTTGGGAGTAATTTTGAGGAAGGTCATGTAATAAAGCATACAAATGCAAGGGAGCGAATCAGGCAGCCATTGGTCTAGGTGTTTCTAAAGGAACTGAAGACTTTTGAGTGTTTTGAACAACAAATGTTTCAACTTTCGCAGACTGTTGTAACTCTCTCCAGAGGGAATCCAACAAATAAGATTCTAATCTACGAGAATTAAATTTAGTATTCTTAAGATCAGACTTAGATTTAGTTTTCAACAAACTCCTTCCAACATTAAATTCCCATTCTGGATCAAAAACATTAGGAGAATCTTGAGAAGATGATGCACCAAACAAAGGAAAATCTATTTTTTCTTTATCTTTTTTCTTAAATAACCTTTCTGGATCTTCCAAACTCTTTAAAATTTCAGTATCATAATTACCTCGTGTGTGCCTTCTCGAACCCAGAATGACTTCTTAAAATTTGAAAAGTCTTACAATGGAATCGCCAGGGCAATTATATCCTTCTCTACTGACAAAAAATTCTTTTTTTCCCACAGAAATCTTTTCTTGGTCTTCAAACTTTGTTGTTTTTCCCAAGGCATATTTGCACTCTTGTTCCCCAGCAACGGTGCCAATTTGTTAACACTCAGAATGTACCCTGGTTGCAAAGGTAAATTCCAAAGGTAACAGCAAAATCCACTTCAGAAAGAAACTGGCTTTCCTTTCTAGAGAGGGATCTCTAAAATATAAATTTAACAGGGCCAGATATAAAATCAACACTCAAAAATTATATAGATGGTTGAAATGATACACATAATCATTGGGAAATGGAGTCACATATCCATAAAACGTATCCCAAAATCATATGCATGAGATTTTATCAAAGGCGAGGTAACCACTTAATCACAGTTGTTCATTTAGTTTAGGTGGAAAGGAAGAAATAATGAACAGTCCATCAATATAGAGCATCAAAATATGAGTTCCATATTAACTTTAGCAGAAAAAGTTATAAAATATCTGATACAATAATCAGAGCATAACACGTATGAATTCCAACCATTCGATACTACATTTCAGATACGAAGAAAACAAAATGGAATGTAACACTGAGAAAATGATCACAAAGGAGAGGAAATACAGACTGTAATGTAAATAGCACAAGAATCTCTGATAACCCCACACGCATTCAACTTTTTTATTTCAAAAATTATATGTCTTCAAAAACATTCATCAACAAATGGGTTCCAACCCCCATTACATAAAGTAAATGCAAATATATACATAAAATGATTTCTTCTTCCAAGAAGATTTATAACTGAATAACCTGCTTAATCAAATTCTTTGTAACTATATTCGTAACAACTAGGAATATACTACTTGCTTTGATCCTAACACATCATTTAATTAAAATCAACTCGGTAACAAGGCCCGAACAAGCAGCTCCATAGCGCGCAACACCTGTTTTCATGGATGAAGAATATACTTTGTATTAAAAATCTTTCCATGGCTCTCCATTGTTCCGTGCTTGGGATATCGTACTCAATCATTTCCTGAATAGACACCTCCAGATCCATATAGGATTCATAAGACACAGTAGGAAACCCTCCTCTGACGATCAGAAATTTCTGCAATATCTCAAAGTCTTCTGTTAGCTTATCTACGATGACCTTTCCCGTCATCCCCTTTACCAAATCATCAAATTTAGAGTGATCCATACGGCTTTGCACTAGCAGGCTGTGATAATATTCTTGAGAAAACAGTCGTCCTTCCTCATCCCAAAAAGAAGGAAGGCCATCTTCAAATAATTCTTTAAAAGCATGCCTGAAATCATTAATACGTGAGGTCATTTCATCAGCCTTATCTTGTAATGTCTTCATAAGATGATGTTTATGAATAAACATTTTTTACCACAGTACCATTGCCACTCTGTCTTTGACTCCTATATCTTGTAATTTTTTATAAGTTAATGAATTTAAGAAAGTCAATGCATTCTGAGCAGTTCCAAGGGGCTTCCTCTCCATGGTCTCATTTACTAGTTTCAGTCTTTGATTGGCTAAATTAACCAATGTATTTTGATCATCAATGAAGTTCAAATAATGTCTGAACTTAGTAATTTCCACAGACAATGTATCCCAAATTATGTGTTTAGCTCCCTGGAGAGGACCCTTTCCTGTGTTACTTTCTTTTAATTCATTAAGATTCTTTTGTAATTGACGTTTATCCTATAATATCTTATTCTTGCTTTCAGTCATTTTGGTTAGCTCAGATTTGATTTTCTCATTTTCCTCTTTTAACTCTCTTATCTCTACATCCTTCAAGCTGACTTGGGACATGGGAACTAGTAAGTCATCAGCAGAAAAATCATTTAAAGGTTTTTCAATATTTACAATAGTCAAATCTTCATCAGTGGGAGTCTGGCTCATTAGCTCCTCCATAATTTCTTTTTCATCATTTTGGTCTTTTTTCAGCCGTCAAATTTGTGCTATTAACTCATTTCGTTCCATTTCCCATTTGTCTTTTTCTTCTTGCAATTTCACAGTCTTTCCTTTGTACTCCATCATCTTTTGATGAGTCTTGTCCTTCTCCTCCTGCAATGCTAATAGTTCCGATGACTGAACATGTTCTGTACTCGGGATTTTCAACCTCTTCTTTAGTACCTGGAGGGCATTGTCTTTTTCTTCTAAAAGTCTTCTGATGGCCTAGGTGTTACCTGTTTCATCCCCTGAGCTTACAATATCTACTTGTAATTTATTTATTTGAATAGAATTAGCCTTGTTCTCAACCTTCTCATGTTTTAATTGGACCTCTAATTTGTCAACCAAAACTTGTAACTTGTTAATTTTTACCATAGCATGCAATAAATCTGAATAACTAATATCTCTCGTTTGTTTATATAACTGTATTTTATCTGGTACACTGATTTTGTCTAATCTCACTTCCATTTCGGACACTTTCTTATCACTTACCATAGCTAGTTTTAAAGTATTTCTTTCTACGTCCCAAGTAGAAATCAAGGAAGTCTTTGGATTATTCAGACTTCTCACCCGTGGGAGTAGATTCCTAGTTTCTTTTAGGGACTGTCTTTGCTTTTCCACATAGCTAGTCATGAATTCTTCTTTAGATTTAAAAACTGGACCTGATTCTGCATTATCTACACTTTCAAAAGAAAATTGATTCACCTGTACAGATTTCTTAGGAATCACAGCAACTCTTTTAAATTCATCTGAAACTACTTCACTTGAAATTGAATCATCTTGAGACATTTCGGTCTTCTTATGTGAACTGTCTTCATCTATTTCCATACTTTCAATCTCAGAAAAACTTCTTTTAATCAAAATATTAGAACTATTTGGCATTTGAAACACTGCAACTGATCCACTGCTTGTATTCTCGTCAGATCCTGGAATTTCCACAAAGTAGAGAAAATTGGATACTTCCTTCAGACCTTCAACAACTTGATGGTCAAATGGTTTATTTCTATTTGCATGTTTTCTTAGAGAAATTATATGATAAGGATCATAATTGACCCTTTGTTCCCTTTGAAAAGCCATGCTTTCCAATAATTTCTCTACAAACACTAAGGCACCCTTGTTTTTAAAAATAAAGGAACCAAATTTAAGAGGGAACTTGATATTGGAAGATTTCTTGAAAGCCCTGAAATGTTTCTCTTCTGGATGTAGTCTCTATCTCATGTATTCCAATGCAAAAATCCTGGGGGTAAGGAAATCAGGCAGTCTGTAAGGCTCTCCAGTGAAACCATATACTCTCAAAACTGTAAAGTATTTATACAAGAACCAATCTCCGATCCTATCCTCAGGTGAAGATTGCATCATACTCTTCATTTCTTCCAACACTCTGGGTAATACTTCATCAAACAACATCTTATATATTTCTGACATAATAGAATTTACAAATTCAAACATATTGATTTGCTTAGGCAAATTTGAAGTGAATATAGTACTCAAGAACTGCAATCCAGTTACATTCGAACATAGTAACATGTTCAACAAATATGATTGATACTTGAAAAACCTGACTTTTGAAAACTCGACCAATTGGATATGGATAGCTTCTGCTAGATATTCATCCAAACTGAAGACATACACCGGATGAGACTTAGACTCGGGACTAATTGAACTCATTTTTAATAAGAAACCCAAGACAACTTCACCAACATGACAGTCATCATCTAGACCTAAGACCTGACAAACCAAAGACACAACCAATTGAATTTCCTCCTTGAAGATGTGAATATGATACGGTGAAAAGAGACCTTCAAATGACTGACCTTCATTAAGAATGCTAGACAAGAATTTACATCGAACTTCAGTTTCACAATTTCTGTACACTTAAGCTAAAACAGACTCGTTTATAGACTCACGACTATTGGGGTAATTATTGGAAAAATTAAGGATTTCATGGATAGCCTTTGCATCAATTTTACACAATATCCTAGACGTAGAACGACTTACAATAACTCTCTCAGAAGACGAATAATTAACTGCACACCACTCGAAAAACTCAGGAAAGTGTAGGGTCTGCTCAATGGAAAAATGATACAGAAATGACTTACAAGCATTTAAAACATCATTTCCCTATGAATTATATCGCCATAATCTTTCTTTAATAACATATACATTTCCCACAGATAGGAATGGATCATATACTCCTCTATCTCTATCAACCAGGCATTCTTCTCTTTCATCCTGAATTCGGTTAAACCCTTGTAAACCTTTCTCTTTATCCATAATATAGAAAAACAACGATAATTCTATGGATAAAGCTTGAGTATTTGTGACTTACCTGTGACTGTAACTGCATATACTCGAGGTTGACTGTGAAAGGGTGGTGGGCAGTCCTTTTCATTCGTCTTGGCATAATAAAAAATAATTCCTCAAACAAGTCAACTCCACTTTATATAGAATTCCATTGTGGAGACTCCCTTTAGTGGTTTCCCTCAAACCATTTTTCTCCGCGGAATGTACCACAAGTTGCCACGTGTACTACGGTTTCAATTCCGCTACCGCTTTTCTACTCCAATCGTCGCGCAACTCTATCCTCCGGATCTGATGATGACTATCGATGCATTTTCACTTTATTTTCTAGCCGTTGGATAATCTTACATGTACACATTCTGCTGAGCCCTTTTGTTTTAATTAACACGCAACTTTACAGAGCGGAATTCTTATTGATCGTAGATTTCGTCGACCTAGCTTCATGACCGTTGATCTCCGCATCTTGTTAACTATCTCCGTATGCCCTTATCTTCTGCGCATCTTCACAGAGTGGGTCCATTATAAGCCATCGATCTTCACCTCCTCTTTATATACCATTGGATCTTGTGATAATTTCATTGTTTATGTGCCCTTTATCATACATTCACACTATTATATTTAACCAAAGTTTCAAGCAACCATCATTTCTCTTTACCATGCTCCCTTCGACCCTCTGCTAGTTAGAGGTGTTAACAATTAGGATGTTAACTTATCCTTTTGCATGGAGATATTCATGAGGAGATATACATGAAGCATCTAGAGGGCTACATCTCTGATCCATCTTTGGTTTGCAAGCTAAAGTAGTCACTATACGGGTTAAAATAGGCCCCAAGAGTGGTATTCCAAGATGGATGCCTTCCTTCTCTCGCAAAAGTTCCAAAGGTGTAGATCAGATCCAAATGTGTATATACAATAGTTTTATGGTCATTTTATTATTATTGTTTTATATGTTAATGACTTACTGATCACAGGTAGCACAGTTTCTTCTATTTCAGTCATCAAAACGGCTCTCCACAATGCATTTGAAATGAGCAACTTGGGGCTCTTAAAACAATTTTTGGGGCTAGAGATTGAGCAAAATTATGATGGGATAATGGTAACTCAGTACAAATACATATCATACCTTTTATTCAAGTTTAACATGGCTGAATTTATGCCTACACCATTCCCTTTCCTTTCAGGGATCAACCTAGAATAAGGAAAAAGCACACCTCCCATGGACTGCACTATTTATTGACAGCTGATTGGTAGCTTGTTGTACTTGACTCATTCTCAGCCTGCTATATGTTATACCATGAATGATGTATCAAGATACTTGCAGCAGCCCCATGATATTCATTAGAAGGAAGCCAATAGGATCCTCCAGTACATTCAGGGAACCAGGACCTATGGCATTCACTATGCTGCAGACTCCGAGCTAGAGCTGGTTGGATACACAGATTTCGATTGGGCGGGTGATTCTATTGATCGGAATTCAACTTACAAATATGTCTTCATGTTTGGTGGTGGACCCATTTGCTGGTCCAGCAAAAGGCAGGCCGCAATATAATTGTCTTCAGCAGAGGCCGAGTATTGAGGAGCGGTGAATGGTTGCATCCAAGCTGTTTGGTTGCAAGGCATTCTTTCAGAGTTTGATATTGGTAGTACTTTGTCCGCTGTCCTCTTTTGTGACAATCAAAGTGCTATTAAGATATCCACAGATCCTTACCAGGAAGAGGACCAAGCATGTAGAGATACACATTCACTATATCAGGGAGCTATTGCATGACAGGACCATCATTCTGCAATACTACCCGACTGATGAGCAGATTGCAGACATCTTCACCAAGATATTTTCAGAAAAGAAGTTCACTTACCTACATTTACTGTTTGGGGTGATTTCATCAGGGTGATCCAACTACTTTTAGTGTTCAGCTTGAGGGGGGGTTTTTCCCACTGGGTTTTCCCTCTTTTCCTCACTTAGTTTGTTTTGAGCATTGTTTGAGATTCAATATTGTATAGGGTGACCTATGGCCTTTATTTCCAGGGCCCTATCATCTTTCTGCACTTTATGTTTTCTACTCCTCCTAAGTATAGATTAAGGGGGGGTGTTGGAGACATTTACCACCATACACACTCTTTTTGGTCAATTTGGCCTAGTTAAACCACTATCCTAAGTTTTATTGACTTAATTGGCATCAAAGGAGCACTATATGATGTCAGCATGAGCACACCCATGCCTATATTCAGTCAAGGACTCTAACTAAGCCTTCTCCTACATTTAGGGAGGCTAACTAGAGCACTTCGAGTGTGATCTGAGTGTCATAAATGCCCCATATTGCTAACTGATGGTTACAATTAGTTAAACAAAGTAGTGAAGGTTCCTTCCTTCATTAGATTGATTATTTAATGAAATGGAGTCAATCAGGGTGCCTCCAACCACTTTTGATGGTTAGTTACACTTCAGTTAACCTCATCGGGGTTCATTGGAGTCATTGATGCACTACCACTTGTTGGTTGGCTTGCAGTGACACGTGTCTGAGCTACTTTCAGTTACTTAGTCATTTATTGCACTCCGACTTCAGTTAGGGCTCACTTGAGTCAATTAGGGTTTTGATCAATGGTTAACTCTTAAGTGTTGACTATGGCTTACATTCAATTAAGCTAGACTCACTCATTCAATTTGAATGACCTACTTGGGAATTCGAATTGTCTTGGAATTCATGCTTCTGGAATGATCATTGATTTGTATTATTCATTATTCATTTGACTATACAGAGCTGCTACTTCCATTGCAGCACCATTTTGCCGATTTTATGATTATCTGTCTGTATTCTTTGTGAGACTGTGTTTTCAGTTCCTATACCACTATGACAATTTAATACGTCCATATCTACTTGCAGAGCTTTGGTAAGTGCGTCTTCATATGTTTTAAACATCTACAAGCTTATGTACCGCCATATTTTCTGTGATATACTTGCAAGAAACCAGTGAATTAATAGTTGTTCATCAATTACATAGTCTAGTTGGATGAGGAGGTCCTTCCATCATTTGCCATATTCCCGGACAGACTCTGCTAGCTTATGAGATGTTGCTTTCAGCTTTTTGGCTGCCATATGTTTTGCGTCTGGAGTTTTATAGAAATATAAACATTGTGCTTTAATGTAGGGTTTTTCCAAAAATTCCGCAGTAGTCATTTTTAAGTCGACATTTCGAATCCGAATCGAGAACCATCATCAGGACAAATAGTCAGTTGGATTAGCTGCAGATCTGGAGTAATAAATAAGATTTTATTAGTGAAGTTACCAAAATTTTTAATTATAGTTGGCCAACCAATCCTAGGTTTAAGTAGAGTATTAAAAAAAATTAATTTTTTATAATATTTAAAAAATAATAATTTTTTAATAATATTTTAAAATTTTTTAGTCAATTTATTCTAATAATATGTTTAAAAAGTTGTAAATAATAAAAGCTTAATAGTTATCAAAAGTTTACTAAATACCAAATGTTTCAAAAAGTCTCTTAGATTTTCTAAAAAGTTATAGTTTTAAAAGTTTTATTAAAGCTTTATTAATTAATAATAAAAAATTATAATTATTTAAAATTTTTAAATTTATTAAAGTTTTTTTAAAAACTATTATAGTTTTTTAAAAAGTACAAAAATTATTTAATTAAAGATTGAATATTAAGGCTCAAAAATTTTGATTAAAGTTTTTAATTATTATTATTAAAGTTTTATATAATTAAAGTTTTATAATTAAAGTTTTAAAGCTTTTTATTAAAGTTTTTAATTAAAGTTTTTTGTTGGGGTTTTTTAATTAAGATAGGTTAAAACCTAGACAAATTGGATTTGTTTTGACATTTGAAAAGGGGGACCCAATTCTTTCTGACTTCAAAACCACCATCCTTATTAAGGTTATTAGGGTGTTTGATAATTTATAGGGCTTCTCTAAATCTTCTTTCAAAGTAGTGCTTTTCTTTTGCAAGCAACGAGGAATATTCAAGACAAATATGATGTTTAGACCTCCACAAGTGTTCCTCCAAGGCAGAGGTGTGGATACGCTGGTTGCGGATGTCGGCCCCATGTTCCTTTAATCTCACCTTGAGCGACCGGCCATTTTCTCCAATGTAGTTAAGGCCACAAGAACATGTGACCCTATAGACACCTTTTTGTTGATGCTCATAAACCTTGTATTTAGCAGTCCTCATTTTCTGCCTTATGATTTCTAGAGGTTTAAAGGTTGTAAGGATTTCTTTCTTTTTGAAGATTTTGGAAACATTATCCGTGATTCCTTGAATGTAAGGGAGGTAGGCCCTCTTTTTGTCATTGCGTTGGTGGGGGTTTTTTGGTTTGCCTAAGGGGTTCCTAAAGGTTCTCCTAATGTCATTTTCTTTGTAACCGATGTTTTTGTAAAATTTAACAAGGTTACCCTATTCTTCTTTGAGATGTTCAATATCACAAATCCTAGAGGCTCTTATAGCTAGGGTATTGATGATTCCTAGTTTCTATATCGAATGATGGTGAGAGTCTGCATCGAGGTAACTATCAATATGGGTTTTTTTTTGAAGACCTTATGTCTTAGGGAACCATCGAGTCTCTTGTAGATTAATAAATCAAGGAAGGGGATGATCTCATCCTTTCCCACTTCCATAGTGAATTTAATGTCCACAAATTGGCTGTTAAGATGCTCAAATAATTTGTTAAGTTCTTGTTCTCCAAAAGGCCAAATGACATCAGTGTCATCCACATATCTTTTCCACAATTTTGGTTTCAAGGGATAGGCTTGAAGCGCCTTCTTTTCAAACTTTTCCATGAAAATATTGGTGACAATGGGTGAGAGGGGAGACCGCATTGCTACTCCACTGGTTTGTTCGTAGAATTCCCCTTGGAAACTGAAGAACGTGGAGCGGAGATAAATTTCTAGGAATTTAGCTATCTTTGGGTCAGTGACCTCATGAATGAGTCCAATGGCTTCATTTAATGGGATATTGGTAAATAGACTCACAACATCAAAGCTCACCATGATGTCATTGGGGTCAATCTTCTCTTCTGAAATTAGTTGAATGAAGTCACTTGAGTCTTTAATGAAGAACTCCATGTGTCCAACAAGAGGACCTAATCGTTTGGCTACAAATTTCGCAAGCTCATAGGTGGGGGAACCAATTGTATTAATGATTGGTCCCAGGGGAACCCCTTATTTATGAATCTTGGGTAAACCATAAATTCTTGGGGTGTTTTCTCCTGTCGGAAAGAGGATCTTCTTGTTTTTGTCATCAAGACTGGATCCTTTGATGACCTTCTTGACTTCTCTCAAGATTTTAGAAATCGGATTGCTGCTTAGTTTTTTATAGTTGCCACTTGAGCTAAGATGATCAAGCATTTTGGACACATTGTATTTTCTATTAAGGAGAACGGTCTCTCCTCCCTTGTCATCCTTGAGGACTACAATGTCCTCATTATTCCTAAGGTTTTTTAAGGCTTCTCGTTCTCCTCTCCTAAGGTTATCCTTCGATGGTCTTGCTTTTCCCAGGATGATTGCACAGTCTTGACTCACCTCTTCTTTAGCATCCTCAAACAAAGTTTGGATGGAATTTTCTATGCTGCAAATAATGTTATCTACCGAGATTCTTTTGGGAGCAATGGCAAAACCTAGACCCTTCTTAAGAACGTTGTATTCTTCAATACTGAGTGCGTGGTCAGAGAGATTGACTACCTGTTTGTTGGTAGTGTTTTTCAATCCACACAGAAGTGCCTTAAGCTCACTACCTAACAATCGTGGATGCGCCTCATCCATATTCTTATCATGTTGTGGTTGCTCTGCATTATCACAACACCATAAATGCTCTTCATCCTCCAACCGGCGTGGATCCTCTTCATTTTCCAAATGTTGTGGATGGATGGAAGCCTTCTCCAACACACTTACAGTTCGGTCCAGCTCACGTGGATGTTCTAATTCATGTTGATTTCTAGAGGTATTATTCCTTGACCCAGGTGAGGCTACTAACCTGCTTGGAAGTGTATTGTTCTCCACCTTGTCGATGTGAGCAATATCCACCTCCAACTTGTCGATGTGATCAATATACACCTCCTGTGTTGTTCGATCTTTATCCAACACATCCTTCATCATGCGTGCATGATTGGAAGCTGTCCCATGTGTTGTATGATCCAGTACTTTCTCAAACTCGTCACTCTCATCAATGTGACCATGTGCCTTTTTAATTAGTTGTTCATATTTGCTATTTTGTTTTTTCCTTGAAGCGCAGCCCTCCTTCTCGGCCTTCAGTGCTGGGCATGCGTCCAACGTGGTCGAGAGATCGGCTCTGAGTATATGGGCTAGTTTAAGGTGAAGTTTTAATGCTAGGCCCGATAAATTGTTTAAAGTCGAGCGTGTTCTCCTAATTTATCCTCTTATAATGGCAAAGCCCAAGCGATCTAATGCCCGATTGTTACTGTAATTTCTTAAATAGTGTTTGACAATGGCAAATTTTGGAAGAATTTTGGTATCTCTACATCTTTTTAAGAAGTCTAGATCTATAACTCTGTCTTGAATTTTAATACTTGTCAATTCTAGCTTGTGAGTCTCCTTGGTTATGTCCCTTCTATACAGGGTAGCAATTTCAGTTTGTAACTTTCTGTGGTGAGTTAGGTTGATGTAGGGTTTTTCCGGAAATTTCGCGGTAGTCATTTTTAAGTCGACATTTTGATTTTGAATCGGGAACCATCATCAGGACAAGTAGTCAGTTGGATTAGCTGCAGCTCTGGAGTAATAAATAAGCTTTTGTTAATGAAGTTACCAAAAATTTTAATTATAATTGGGCGACTGATCCTAGGTTTCAATAGACTATTAAAAAAAATAAAAATTTAATAATATTTAAAAATTTTAATTTTTTAATAATATTTTAAAAAAATTTAATCAATTTATTCTCATAATATGTTTAAAAATTTCTAAATAATAAAAGCTTAATAGTTATCAAAAGTTTACTAAATACCAAATGTTTCAAAAAGTCTCTTAGTTTTTCTATAAAGTTATAGTTTTAAAAGTTTTATTAAAGTTTTATTAAGTAATAAAAAAAAATTACAATTATTTAAATTTTTTAAATTTATTAAAGTTTTTTAAAAAACTATTATAGTTTTTTAAAAAGTACAAATTTTATTTAATTAAAGCTTCAATACTAAGGTTCAAAAATTTTAATTATTATTATTAAAGTTTTATATAATTAAAGTTTTAAAGTTTTTTATTGAAGTTTTTAAGTAAAGTTTTTTTATTAGGGTTTTTTAATTAAGATAGGCTAAAACCTAGACAAATTGGATTTGTTTTGACATTTGATAAGGGGGACCCAATTCTTGTTGACTTCAAAACCACCATCACTATTAAGGTTATTAAGGTGTTTGATAATTTCTAGGGCTTCTTTGAATCTTCTTTTAAAGTAGTGGTTTTATTTTGCAAGCAACGAGGAATCTTCAAGACAAATATGATGTTTAGACCTCTCCGAGTGTTCCACCAAGGCAGAAGTGCAGATACATTGGTTTTGGATGTTAGCCCCATGTACCTTTAATCTAACCTTGAGCGACCGACCAGTTTCTCCAATGTAGTTAAGGCCACAAGAACATGTGACCCTATAGACACCTTTTTGTTAATGCTCATCAACCTTGATAGTCCTCATTTTCTGCCTTATGGTTTCTAGAGGTTTAAAGGCTGTAAGGATTTCTTTTCTTTTTAAGATTTTGGAAACCTTATCCGTGACGCCTTAAATGTGTGTTGACTTTAAGGTGCAAGTGGATGCCAATTATCTAGCTAGTGGGTAGGAATTTAATCAAATAATGATTACATATTTTATCCCAAGTTATGATTGGGTTTAATAATATCCCAAAATCCCCCTTCAATTCTAAATTTATGATGTTATGTCAAAATTATAGGCGTATATAGGGCCCAACAACAAGGCTATGGTCACCCTCTAACAATTATAATGTCCAAAAAGCTGAGGAAAGAAGAAAAACAACATGGGGAAAATCCTCCTTCAAGAAAGGACAAGGCACATAATTTGAAATAATATGTATTCAAAATTGTTAGAATAATCCGTCGGGATTATTGTAAATAAATAATAAATAGGAATATGAATAGATAGGAAGGTGAAAAGGCTGGTTCTCAACCGCCACATTGTNGTATCGGGAGTTATTACCAACAAGTGGTATCAGAGTGCTACCATAACTCCTGCCTGTTGCCAGTCTACCCATTCCTGGCATTCTGCTTGCCAGTCCATTGCCAGACTACTCCATCAGTCTGACAGTCGAGTCGCATGCATTGTTTGCGTTACAATTCCTTCATGATTGAGTTTGTGTGCTGCAAACCGTAATCCGGACGCGTTTTGTATGTGTATTATTCTTCTCTTTGGTGTTGTGTTGGAGACTCACGCATATCCTGAGTGAGGAGTATGTACATTGTGTTGTATATGCCACTTACTGTTTATTAGGATTTCCTTTCATGCCCCCTTGTCTTAGAACCAGAGTTTGGAGCTTTGGTGATCTCTGGGCTCTGGATGTTGCTACAGCAGCATAGAAGCAGTATTATTATTATTACTGCGTTGAAAGACTGCCGCGTGACCCTAAATCTAGTGATTATTCTGCGTGCATGTGTTATTGAGACGTTTTACCAGTCCATTGTCATAAACCCTAATTCACGTGAGTCCTAATCCTTTTTGTGTTCGTGACCTACCAATCTCTGCGTCTCCTTCGCGGTATCTTGGAGGATACAAATCGTTGAGTTATATTGTGATATCTCCATTGATAAGGTTGAGCTAAGATTGTGCATTGCTGCCGTGGAGTTACCTGCGTAGAGTATTGCTGCGACCTGTTTGTTGTAGATGCTGAATATTGGAGTTTGAAGGCTCACTTCTTTAATGCTGTGTGAAGGCACTCTTGCTGACTGCGCTAACAATCTTTTGATGCTACGTGGAGCTGCGTGGAGACCTGCGTGGAGTATGAGCCTGAAGGCTGCTATCATTTGATGCTTGCATGAAGGTGTTGGAGACTGCGTGTTGGAGACTGCTGAAGTCTACCCTCATTCACCTTGGAGACTGCTGCGTGTTGGAGCTGCGTTTTGTATACACTCATATCAGGGAGCTGCGATTTCATGAGGAACATTATCAGAGCTGCGATTTCATGAGTTTATATTCTGAAGACTGATATATATCATATATATATTACGTTGGAGCCTGCATGGTATATGTAATTATCATAGAAAGTGTTGTCTATATAGCAGAGTATAAAATATAACTGAACAAGAGAGTATAGGAGAAATATAATATAGTTTTGTAAGTGCTGTCTATACTTTGAGAGACCTCCATGTGGAACCAGCGATCTCAATGAGATGGGTGCTACTTATTGAAGAGGCCCGTGACCTAGCTTCTATATTGAAACTTTGATATAGATGTAAAGACTCGTGCCTTCTCTCATATGCATGAAGAATGATGGGTGGAATGGACCCATGGACGCTGTAAATTTGAATTGAAGTGCATAAACCCTAATTTTTCCCTAATTTAGTGCTGGAGTGTAAGTGGTAAATTCTGCAAACTTTTTCATTTGTGTTGAATGAAAGAGGCCCGTGAATGCTTTCATGAATGTTGTGACTTTTCTGTATGAAGTATGATGCGGCTTACCAAGTGACATTTGAATTAATTTGAAGGTTATTTTTCACCCTATAAAAGGGCTGCATCATAGACCATGTTTACGGCATTTGAGCTATCATTATTTCTGCGAGCAGAGACAAACATTGAGCTCAACATGGGAGCTGAGTGAAGTGACTATTGAGCTCAAATATTTTCATGTGTATGATTTGAGAATACCGAGTTGAAGAAAGAAGACTGCTGCAAACATCCACTTGAAGACTGAAGTGGTGACCACATTCTACGTGAAAGTAGATTGCTGAGAATGCCCATCATAAAGGTTTGGATTTTGAAATCTGCGAAGAGCTGAGATGACTGTTGACTATTGATTTGCTTATGAACTTATTGACAGCATATTTTCTCTGTCATTGTTTCATTTTCAAAACTTGAAGTTGAAATATTAAGATTGTAAATTACCTTGGCAGAGACTATAGACCTGCAAGGTTATTATTTTTTCTATTTCTCTTTGTCATATCAAGTTCATTATTGTAAATTACACTAACAGTTGTAAAGATGCACTCTTTGGCATCTAGTATTGGTGCTTCCCTAGCTGGAAAAGACCAATCCAAAGACCCTTCCAAGGGAGATTGTAGCAAGAGAGGCAGAGGGGGCAGAAACAACTCCAGAAAAAGATCAAAGTGCAAGCGTTGTGGAAATACTGGGCACACATCAGATCAATGTTGGGCTTCATGGGACTCCATCAAAGACAAGCATAACCAGAAGAAAGATGACCAAGATGCTAGTAAATCTTCTGATTCTT
>LPNX010159986.1:457045-602681 GCA_001517045.1 Pseudotsuga menziesii
GAGTATTAACTTCTGGATACACTATGAGTCTTGGATCAGTAGCTGTTTCATGGAGATCACACAAACAGTTAGTTCCAGCAGATTCAACAACAGAAGCAGAATATGTGGCTGTAGCTAAAGTAACGAAAAAAATAGTATGGCTCAGGAAGATACTTGAAGATTTGCAAGAAAAACAATAGAACTCCACTCCATTGTTGGTCGACAATACTTCTGCAATCAAGCTGGCTAAGAATCCTAGATTCCATGATCGAACCAAACACATCAACACAAAGTATCATTTGATTCGACATCAAGTAGAGGTCAAGACAGTCCATCTTCGACATTGTTCCACAAATGATCAAGTTGCAGACATCTTCACCAAAGCGCTTGGATGAGAAAAGTTTGAAAGATTCAGAAACATGCTCGGAATTACGAACACCCCTTCGGATTAAGAGGGGGATTGTTATAATAATCCGTCAGGATTATTGTAAATAAATAATAAATAGGAATATGAATAGATAGGAAGGTGAAAAGGCTGGTTCTCAACCGCCACATTGTAATGTATAAATAAATGTTTCAGCCATGAATAGAATTGAATCGGGAGTTATTACCAACAAAAATATATTTATCTTCACTTCAATGAGCTGAATGAACTGCTTCTTGGTGAAAGACTTGATGAAGAAATCATGAACTCCATGATCATGCGCTAGAGTGTTGAATCTACAAGAAAGAAGCTTGGAGAGACTCTTGGTATCTCATCAACTAATGAAGTAGGAACATTATATTAATTCTTTTTGCTACTGTCAAACTCTAATTTTCAAACAAAATATGAAATTGAAAACAAATCTATGCATAGTCCTTCCCAAAGAGTACAAAACTTAAGACAATTTGTTACATACTAAATTCCTTGAATAACTGCAAAATTGTGATGTGAATCACATGTCATTCTTACAATCTGATGTAGAGCCTTCCTAGATATGATAAAAGGATGATAAAAATATGATATATCAGAAACATTAGCATATGGAACAACAAAGACAAAGTATTTAGTGACTCCATGAGAATTTACGGCTAGACTACGAAAACTATGAGCAACTGGGGAAAACTGATGAGTGTAAAAATATGAATGATGGATGGAGTTGAGATCTGAACCGTAAGTGTTAATAATAGATCCAAACATGTTTAATATCATTCAAAATATGAATAAATTCATGGATAATCAACCACTGAAATATAGACAAGATTTCAAACCATGTAATATAAGTAACACTGCATAATAGACCGATGAGGAATCAACTAGTGAACTTGGGATTTGTATTGTCTTAAAATTATTTAGAGGTATGGTAGATGGTATGGATGGTGGTATGAAATGTGATATTAATTATTTCATGACATATATATCATTATGTTAACATGATTCTAAATAATCCAAGACATCACATATAAGCATATCAGTAGACTCATGGGAATACATAGGTAATGAATCCTCTATAGTAGAAAAGGAGGAAGGAAGAATATGTTCAAAATATTCAAGGAGGATCTGAGTATTGATTCCAAGAACAAAGGAGTATATGTTGAAGCACATGATATCAATTAAGGTAAGTGGTATGACAGACACAAGACTTGATTTGGATAAGTAATCATCCAAAAAGACACGAGGTTGCGCACCATCAATGAGAGAGGTATGCACAAAGTGTGAAATATCTAGAACATAGATCTCAAAATATAAGATAGAATATATAGAGAACAAAAATTGGGTGAATGGATGAATATCAATATCATCTCCATATGTCTCTTATTTTTCATAATCAACATCACAAGAAGTGAATCAATATCTTCAACTTCAAGAGATATAAAAAAATATGGCTCTTCAATATTTGCTTATTGATTGAAGGAGGAAGCATCTGAATCAAAGAGGGTAGAAGCAACATGAACTATATGAGAAATGTATTCATTATAAATAAATTCACCAGAGAATGTAGAGGCCAATACATCTTCATAGAGAGCACATGAGGAGATGTTGAGTTCGCTCCATGCTTCATCTTCTACTTCATGCATACCAAAAGCTTTATCCAAACTATTCCAAAGCTCAAATGGATATTCAATAGAATATATGATATGATGTATATCTGGAGACAATCCCAAACACATAATTCCATAATCTCTATCACAATTATTTATCCAGTTAATATTCTCTTCATAATACTTAGGTTTGCTCAATGCACCAATGGAAACTTCAAAGAGACATTGCCTCTTCAAGTATGTGCTCATCTCGGGTTTCCAATCATCATAGTTGAAAGGATATAATAGAGGAACTTTTGAATCCATATTCAAGTTGTTTATATTCTCTAGGAGATAGTCTCTACAACCTGCAAAAACAAAACTAGGAGAAAAACTCGCCGATCCGTAGTTCTTAGTTCTCGTGATTGCCGATGATTTCCTATTGTCGCACTATCAAAATGATTATTGATTGATCAAAGGCCTTGTCTATTTGTCTTTCACGATTTTGGCTCCTTAGTGGACTAACTCACCGATCCGTAGCCCTTATTTCTTCTGATCACCAATGCTTTTCTATTGATTGATCGGAGGCCTTGTCCGTTTGTCTTCCTCCGTTGCGGCTCCTTAGTGGACTATCTCACCGATGGTTTTTGTTTTCAAGTTCTGACGCCTTATCAAGTAGTGGTTCTGATTTCTGATACTTGACTTTGGCAGCATTTAGTTCTTCATATCACCAACATTGTGGAACCTTTCAGCTTTTCCTCACTACTACATTGTCTTTAGTTCTTCCGATTGCTAAAGAGTTCATTTGATCACAGAAGTCGTAGTCTATAAGTCTGTTGGTGGCTAATGAGATGTTTTGATCCTTGCCCAAGACACCGAAGCTAAAAATTTGTGAAATTTTTATCAACAATAGAGGATTTCAAACTGTTAGTGACATTCATATCCCTCACTGCGTGAATTAAATTCTTCCTACGAAAATAAATTATTTTGGGAGATAACATCTGGCTCCTACTTGGGGATGGGAACCTCCCAGTGAGGTACCAAGAACCCTAGACCAAAATTCCTTTCCCTAAAAGAAACTAAGTAACTTAACACTAGACTTTAGTATTCCATTGGGCATGGAGTCTTATTCTAAAAGCAAAACAACCTACTATATACTAATTTACAATCATAAGACCTCAGAGCCTCAAATAAAATAGAGCTTCAAGAACCGCCCATTTACTGGGCCATCAAATACCTCTTCACCTTCCAGAATCTGCAATTTGAAGGTGCTATTCTTATGTACCTAGGCTATCACAAAAGGACCAATCCACAAAGAGTCAAATTTTCCATGTTTCCCCTTGTCCTGTCTGACAACATCCCACTTGAGGACCCAATCTTTGACCTGGAAGTTGTCTGCCTTTTCTCTTTTGTCAAACATTCCCTTTATCCTCTATTGATGAGCTTCTGATTTTCCTATAACTTGCTCCCTGATCTACTATAACTACACCAAATCCATCATCCTTCTCATCATATCATTTGGTTCATCCTCCTCTTCCTCAAAGAACTTTTCCACTGGAAGGATGAGATGGATAAAAAAGACGGCCTCAGTGCCAAAAACTAGTTTGAATGGAGAAGTCCCTATGGATATTTTGTCTGTCACCCTATTAGCCCATAAAGAAAACTTAAGATTTGAATCCCAGCTTTTCTGATTTGTCTCTAGCAATTTCCTGATGATTCTAACTAAGATTTTGTTGGATGACTTATCTAGGTCATTTCCTTGTGGGTAATAGGATGTGGAGTGCACCAGTTGAATACCCATTGCTTCACACATTTTAACTAATACCCCAGCCTTAAAAGCTAGTGCATTATCAGTTACTAACCTTACTGGGCAACCAAACCTACTAAAGATGTTCTCATATAAGAATCTCATGATGACTTGATGAGTGGCATTTCTGGTGGGTACTGCTTCTATCTATTTGGTAAAGTAGTCAGTGGCTACTAAGATCCATTTATGCGGTCCATTGGTGTTGATGTATATGTAACTTCGGAATGTATTCACTTGTATTTCTTGTGTATTGTAACCTGATTTTTATTCTGGGATGTATTTGTAATGTACTTGAGTCATGTCATGCCCCAATGTTCCGATCGAGAATATCTATAATGTAAACAAGTCATGTCAAGTCATTGTGGGTAACCCTCATATTGTCTAAGGGTTAAAGTCCCCATAGTTTCAGGGCACTAGGGTTATTAGACTCTCCTAGAGAGGTCAGCCCTAGTAGGGTTTTAATCATGTCGAGATTAGTATAAATAGAGAGCTAGCCTCTCTATTTAGTACACAACTCATACACACTCAAGTGTAGCGCATAGTTGAGGAAGGAGAAGACACTGTGGCTAGATAGAAAGAAGGTTACTGCTGCCGGGAGATCATCTTACTATTTTTGGGTTTTACTTTTAGTGCTGATTCTATCTCTAAGGAAGTTGCAGGGTTTTATCCATTTATGGTTTCCCTGAGGAAAAACATTTTTTTCATTGTCTCTTGTGTTTGATTGTTTTGCTTGTTGTTCTCTTAGTTAAAGATCCTAATGTTATACTAGCTTAATGTTAAAAATATAACATGGTATCAGAGCTAACCTGAGAAGAAGACACTGTGAAGTTACAGGAACTAGGGCTTCCTACTTTGTGGATCTCTCTCCACATTTTTTCAGCAAAAGAAGGTTCGAATAACTCTCCTTCTTAGGGCACATCTTTCTGTCGAAGCAGAATCCAATTCTGAGGTTTTTTCATTTTGGACCCGACACTACTACCTGAAATTAGGGCTTTTCATAGAAGAGGAATTTTTCAGTGAGCCCAGGCATGAATCGATCTCCTCCCTAAAATCAAAGTTAGGGATCAATTTCAAAGCAATTGGTTGGACAGAACTCTGAAAAAGAAAAACCCTAATCTGCTTCTGAACCAACACTGGAGAATTTCAGCTACAAATCCAGATCTGACATCTTGAACTGGTAAGATCTAAATCTTTTGTATTTCCATTTGAGGTTCTCAGTTAAGATGTATCATCATACCAAGATTGATGAAAATATTGAGGGAGCTGATAACTTCTGAACCTGGAAGTATAGGATCTCCCTGGTCCTAGAAGAGAATGGGTTGGACTCCTACATCAATGAGGAGGTTCCAATTCCAGAGGGAGATGAGGCTAAGGCCTTACACAAGAAGAAGATTGTTATGGAAAAGACAATCATTGCTGATTCTATCAAGGATCATTTCATACCACATGTGTCCTCCCTAAAGACACCTAAAGCTATGTTTGATTCCCTAACCAAATTGTTTTAAGGGAAGAACATAAACCGAAAGATGACTCTGAGAAACCAACTGAAGAATGTGAAGATTCAGAATGCAAAAACCATCCAGTATTACTTCACAAGAGTTTCTCAAATCAAAGAACAACTGGAAATAGTAGATGAATAAGTGGAAAATGCTGAGATTGTAATGACCACCTTGAATGGTCTCCCTAGATCATGGGACTCCTTTATTCAAGGGATATGTGCCAGAAAGAAGTTAGTCAAGTTCAGCAGACTATGGGAAGAATACTCTCAAGAAGAAGCTAGGATAGCAGCCAGAGAAGAGAAGATGGGAAGTGAAGATCAAGCTCTCATAGTACATTCCAATAAAAAAAAAAAGTTCTCATCACTCCAAAGGTAATCATTTTTCTAAAACTAACTCTAGAAAATATTTCTCTAGAGGAAAATGTTATACTTGTGATGAAGTAGGACACTTTGCAAAAGATTGTCCTAAAAGACAAAATAAGAAAAAGGGCAACAAGAAAATACATCATGCTCATGCTGCAGAGGATGATGAACCATCCAAGAAGAAAACTAGATATGAAAGTGAAGACTCTTAAAGTGATGAAGAATATGTCTTGATTTCTGCTCTCATGGGAAATATCAAACATGGAAGCAATGATTGGCTTATAGACAGTGGGGCTTCCAAGCATATGACAGGATTCAAAGAATCCTTTGTGAAACTTTCAAAACATGAATCACCTCACAAGGTGAAGCTTGGAGATGAATACCAATATCCAATAAAAGGTAATGGGGAATATTTTTATAAACTAGACTCTCGAAAGTCTATGAGGATGCAAGATGTATTGTTTGTACTAGGACTCAAGAAGAACCTTCTCTCCATATCTGCATTAGATGCAAAAGGCATGAGGGTTTCATTCATAGATGGCCAAGTCATCATGTGGCCAAAGGGAAATACTATTAATGATGTAGTAATGATTGGGGAACAAGAAGGAGGTCTATACAAATTGAAGGGCCATCCAGAACAAGCCTTGGTCCATGAAACAGTAGAACCAAATGAACTTTGGCATAGAAGGCTTGCACATGTGCATTACAGATCATAACCAATTGCAAGAAAATATGTTGAAGGTCTTCCAGAAATTCAAGAAAAACATGATGGGGTCTGCAAAGGATGTGTGAAAGGAAAGAATACAAAGAATACATTTCCAAGTAGAGAAAGAAAAGAAAAAGGAATCTTGGAAATCATCCACTCCAATGTATGCAGTCCTATGTCATCAAGCTCACTAAGCGGGTATGTATACTATGTTTCTTTTATTGATGAATTTTCTAGGAAGACATGGATTTACTTCATAAAGAACAAAGATGAAGTATTCATCAAGTTCAAGGAATTCAAAGCCTTGATCGAGAATCACATAGACAAGAAGATCAAGACCTTTCGATCAGATAATGGCAGAGAATTCACATCTAATGAATTCAAGAGCTATGCAAAGACTCAGGGATTAAGTGGGAGTTGTCCACTCCTTATAATCCACAACAGAATGGGATTGTAGAAAGGAATAATAGAACTATCATGGAAGCTGCAAGAGAAATGCTTCATGATCATGATCTTCCTATGCATCTTTGGGCGGAAGCTACTAGAACAGCAGTGTATGTATAGAACTGTACTCCACATAGAGTACTCGAGAACAAGACTCCTGAAGAAGTCTTCTTCGGCAAGAAACCAGAAGTCAGCCATCTCAGAATATTCAGATGTCCTGTGTACATACACATTTTAAAAGAAAAGAGAACAAAATTAGATCCTTTAGGAAAGAAGGTTATATTTGTGGGATACTATAAAAGCTCAAAGGCTTACAAAATATATTTCCTAGGATACAAGAAGATTGACATCTCTAGGTATCTAACATTTGATGAAGACACAGCTTACAACAATTCTAGAAAGAAACCTGCTGAAGAATCTGAAGAAGCAGAAGCACCCAAAATTCATGATACAACCATGAATGAAGAAACTCAAGAAGAAGATTGAGAGTTTGAAGAACTACAAATACCTATAGATCCACCTCCAGAGAAGAATCCTCATAGGAGGAAACCTACTTGGCTACGAGAACTTATACAAGGTGAGAAAAGATATGGTGCTCTAGAAGAGAATCACAGAGAAAGAAAAAGGACCAGATCCTGCTCCGAGTATTTAGCATTACTATGTGATTTCATTGATAAAGAACCTTCCAGTTATGAAGAAGTGGAAGAACAGAAATAATGGAAGGATTCTATGATCGAAGAATATCAATCGATCATGAAGAATGATGTTTGGGATGTTTTCCCAAGACTAGAAGGGAAGTCAGTTGTAACTTGTAAATGGATCTACAAGATCAAACATGTTGCAGATGGTAGCATAGAGAAATATAAAGCAAGATTTGTTGCTCGGGGTTTCTCATAGAAAGAAGGAATAGATTATGAAGAAACCTTTGCACCTGTATCTAGATACACTTCCATCCCTGGCTGCAATGATGAAATGGAATATACACCAAATGGATTTCAAGACTTCTTTGTTGAATGGTGTAGTGGAAGAGGAAGTGTATGTAGAACAACCACTTGGTTTTGATACACATGACAAAGAGCCTCATGTATGTAGATTGAAGAAATCCCTGTATGGTTTGAAACAGGCACCCGGGACTTGGTATGGAAGAATTAACAGCTTTCTATCCAGTTTGGGCTTTACCAAGAGTAAAGCAGATTCCAACCTTTACTACAAGGTTCAATATGGCAACCTAGTGATGCTCCTACTATATGTAGATGATATGTTTGTGACAGGTATGGATGGGTTGATTGCTGATACAAAGAGAAAGCTTGCTACCGAGCTCGAAATGAAGGACTTGGGTATGATGCATTATTTTCTAGGTATGGAGGTGTGGAAAAGTATAGATGGAGTCTCCCTTGGACAAGGGAAGTATGCAGTAGAGATCGTGAAAAGGTTTGGGATGATGGAATGCAAAGCTATGGCCACACCTATGGCATCAAACATGAAGCTATTCAGCGATGCTTCATCAGATGATTAGGTCCTTGATGTACCTGACGAACATTAAACCATATATTTTCTTTGCTATGAACACCTCAAGCTAGTTCTTGACAGATCCGAGACATGTTCACTTGATTGCTGCAAAGCATATTCTGAGATACCTAAAAGGTACGATTGATTATGGGCTCAAGTACGATATGAATCAAAACATTAACCTAGAGGGTTATGTTGATTCACATTGGGCAGGCAGTGCCATCGATAGGAAGAGCACTTCAGGATGTTGCTTCAGTATGGGATCAGGTGTGATCTCTTGTTTTAGCAGGAAGCAATCCTATGTGGAATTGAGTACAACTGAAGCAGAGTATGTTGCAGCTTGTTTAGCTAGTTGTGAGGTAGTATGGATTAGGAAGATACTGTCTAATTTATTTGATCTCCAGTTGGATGCTACTTGTATACACTATGACAACCAGAGTTGTGTGAAGTTTTCAGAGAACCCAGTGTTCCATGACAAGTAGAAGCATATCGAGATCAAGTATCACTATATCAGGGATATGGTGCATAGGGGAGCAATGAAGCTCTAGTATATTGCGATGGACAATCAGATAGCTGATGTGTTGATGAAGCCATTGGCTAGAGTGAATTTTGAGTACTTCAGGGAGAAGCTTGGTGTTCTCCAGATTGAGGTCCCTTCCAAGGGGAAGTGACGAGTCCAGAAGCCATTCTTACGAGCATGTCAGATGTAAGGGCTGAGCCATTTTGTCATGGTGAGAGGATTGGTTCCTTCCATGTCAGATATGAGTGCTGAGCCATTCTGATATGACTGTAGGATTGGTTCCTACATGATCAAATATAAGGGCTATTTCCATTCTTGGAATCGAGCTGCCTGGTGAGTTACCAGGAATACTTGCTCTTGGACCGAGGGCCTTTCTAAGAGGATTATAAGATGTAGTCTTACATGATCAGATGTGAGTGCATGGCCATTTTGATGTGATTGAGGGATGTGTTCCCACTTGATCATATATAAGGGATGTTTCCTTTCGAACGAGTAGGTCAGATGTGAGTATTGGCCATTCTAATGTAGGATTAGTTCCTACATAGATGTAAGGGCTACTGCCTTTCTGATGAGGAGGTCAGATGTGAGTGCCGGCCATTCTAATGTAGGATGAGATCCTACATAGATGTAAGGGCTATAGCCTTTCTGACAAGTAGGTCAGATGTGAGTGCTGACGATTCTGATGTGACTGTAGGATGAGTTCCTACATGATCATATGTAAGGGATACCGCCTTTCTGATGAGGAGGTCAGATGTGAGTACCGACCATTCTGACAAGTAGGTCAAATGTAAGAGCTACTACAATTCTCTGAATGAAGGCACCTGGTCAGTTACCAGGAACCCTCAGTATAGGAAGTTGCAGGGTTTTCTCCATTTATGGTTTCCCCAAGGAAAAACACTATGTTCATTGTCTCTTGTGTTTGATTGCTGTGCTTATTGTTCTCTCAGTTAAATATCCTAATGTTATACTAGCTTAATGTTAAAAATCTAACAACTGGAAGATGGATTTATTTTACCTATGAAATCCAAACCCCATTGCTGGAAAGGTCCATTCACTGGAACGGGCCTAAGGGGCAAGGATTTGAGCTACTGCTTCCCTATAACTATTTGACATTGGTCACGGGCCCTTACAAAAGTGCATACATTAGCAAAGAGGACTGGCCAATAGTATCCTCCTCTTAAGATCTTATGGGCTATAGTTTTCCAGTAGTTGTGACCCCCACATGTACTGGAATGAAAGTGATGCATGACCTGTTCTACTTCCTCTTTATCTAGACACCTTAACGAAATTCTAGACTGATCCCTCCAGCACAACAGTTCGTCAATTATGCAAAAATTAATAGATTTCAACTTAAGAGATCGTGCTTGGTTAGGAGTGAGATCTGGAGAAACTTCTAATTTTAGCAAAAATTGAATAATACTTGAGTACCACTCACATGAATATATGTTATCCTGATGGACTGTTATTCTGGTCTTGATTTACTTCTATTTCTACTACTACCATAGTATGCACCTCTGTTGATCTGACACATGTGAAATTTATTCCCAACAGTTCACAGTTTTCTTTGGCCATGAGTTTGGCTAGACCTAATCCCCTTACCAGCTTGGTGGGTTTCACCTCTAGATCAAACTCAATGAGTTTGGAAATCCACTTAGCTCTCTTCCCATCAATGTTAGGCTGAGTCAAAAACATCCTTCACAGCAGCTGAAGGGACATATGCAATGACCTTTGCATGAAGAATGTAGACTCTAAAAGTCTTCAAAGATTCTATGAGAGCATAAGCCTGCTTCTCAATTGGGTCATACTTCAGCTCAGCATCTCTCAGGGTTTTGTTGAAGAAATCAATTGGATGATCAAGACCTTCATCATTCTTTTGTAATAGTATAGCTGCCACTGTGTCATAAGATGCAAATGAGAAAATGTAAAAACCCTTGGTGTAGTCGGGACTAATTAGGGTTGGGGCCTCCATGATGGCTTTCTTAATGTCTTCAAAAGAGTTTCTTGCTTGTTCAGTCCACTTTATTTCTGCATCCTTTTTAGCATGATTGTTATATGCCTTACCAGCTCGGAGAAATTTGGAATAAACCTTTTGACAAAGTTTATCTTGTCTAAAAAGGACTGAATCTCTCTTTTTTACCTTGGTATTTATAGTTTTTGGATTTCTTCCACCCTCATCGGATCGATCTTTACACCTTTAGATGAGACTATGTGGCCTAGGAGCTTTCCTTCATTGAGTGCAAACTGGGACTTCTTAGGGTTTAGTGATATTCCATACCTTCTGCACTTTAGAAATACCTTCCTAAAATGCTACAAGTGGTCATGATGGATATGAGAGTAAACTATTAATTCATCCAAATATATCAACAAAAATTTATCTTTTAGCCCTACAAAATCTAGGTCCATGGCTCTCTGAAAAGTAGCCCCAGCATTCATTAGCCCAAATGGCATTTTAGCATACATGAAGGTGCCCTAGGGGTTGGTAAAGGCAGTCTTCTCTTGGTCATCAGGGTGCACAGCAACTAGGTTGTATCTAGAGGAGCCATCAAGGAAGGACATAACTCTAGCCCCCAAGACTTTCTGCAATAGGTGTTCCATCTTGGGCAGTGGATAGTTGTCCTTCTTGGAACACTGGTTCAAGTTTCTAAAATCCACACACAACCTGATTTATCCATTTTCTTTCTTACTACTACCAGTTTTGCACTCCACTTGGAATATCTAAGGGGAATTATGATCTTGGCTTTAAAGAGCTTATGGATTTCTTTTTCAATCACTAGTAATAGGAGAGGGTTGATGGGTCTTAGCTTCTGTTTGAAAGGAATGGTGTCCTTCTCCAAAGGAATTCTGTGATGGATGATATTGGTGTCATAAGTTTTTAGGTCACTATACTCCCAGGCAAAAACATCAGGGAACTCTTTTATCAAGCTACAAAATTTAGACTTCTAATAAGCATTCAACCCAGTGGAAATATTTATCAGTTTAGGATGGATTTAGATGCCTATGTTTTGCTCTTGGATAGCAGGGTCTAGCTCCTTTTTGGCAGGCTTGAGAGGGATGTCATTATGATCAAACAGTTCTTCTAGTGGTACTAGATTTCAGGGTATGTAGTTTCTAGGAAATTAGACAATGTTGTGCTCAGTCACTTTATCTTTTAACTTGAGCTACTTGGATTCCTCCATGTTAAGGTTTTCTTGGTCTATGTGTATGCCAGAGAATTCATCTACTAACTAAAGGAATTTACTAAGCTCCTCATCATTCTCAAACACCCTCCAAAATTTTACATTGTCTAGTAGAGAGGGTCTAGACTTGACCTGAACATCATAGCTGAGCTTAGGGGGTAAAGGAGGAATGAACAGACTTGCAGAGATGGCTAGGGAATCAACCAGGTGATTCAAATCCCTAGTAATATATGACAGTTCAAAAAACATAAAGGAGTCTCTGAATTTCCATACCTTGTCCCTGTAGGCCTTCAATCTGATATTTTTTGTCTGAAAAGTGTTGTTGACCTGTTGTATGATGAGGTCTGTGTCTCCAAAAATATTCATGCACATGATCCCCATCTCCTTGGAAGCTTTAAATCCTAGTAGCAAGGCTTCATATTCTGCTACATTGTTTGTGGTTTTGAAATCAAGCTTATAAGACAAGTGAATATTTTCGTTAGATGGGGAGATCAAGACTACACCCATGCCTGCTAAGTTTTAAGCGCTATCCCCATCGAAATACATGGTCCAGATCATTGTTGTGACTTATTCGGGCTAAAGACCAGTGGGATCAGTGAGCTGAACTGATGCCTACTAATTATCATCTATTTGAAAAATGCAAGACCCAAAATCGTTGTCCACTGCGTAGATGGGGTGATTTACTGAGCGGCTCTCCTTGCTGATAATGTATGCTAGCTGATTTTCCCTGTACAACCTCTTAGTCTCCCCTCCAAACATGGGAATGGTGTCATATGTGAGATCCATATGAAGGGTGCCACCCAGTCTTTTGCTCCATGACCGAGATAGCAAGAGGCCAAAATTTGGAGGAATATTGGCCACTACAATATCCATCATTACACTTTTCGAAGGTAGCTGCGTTAAGTTTACAGCAAGGTCTTTGATGAGGCCCAAGAACTTGACCTTCTTGGATTCAAAGGAGAATAAATCATGGTAGGGCTTGGTGATGCTGAGGCCAATCTCTTCCATCACAGCCTTTGGCATTAGGTTATGAGAGGCTCCTGAATCTAGCAGATAGTTATGGAGGATTTTATCATGGATGTTCAAGGATATATAGAATGGTGGGTAGGATTCCTTTAGGTCTTCGATAATGGGACCCAGGTTTAAAACAGGCTTGTCATCTTGCAGGTTCACAAAGTCAGTGTCAATGTGCACCTTGGGCTGAAGGGAATTCAGAATGGAGGTTTTGAATGCATCATTCTTCATTAGCTCAATTAAAGGGAAAGGGTTTTCAATTTTTGAATTTCAAACTTGAGGTTGAAGGAATAATGTAGCCCATCTAGAAACTTTACCTCATGAGATGTAGGTTTGATTTGGACTTGATCAGGTGTGGCTAAAGGTGCTATTTTATGCAATGCTTTAGATGGGACAACCACTTTCTTTGGTAAAACAACAATCTTTCTAGCAGGTGCAGCAGGCTGCTTGATAGGTATAGCATTCTTCTTGAGGGGAGAAACCAACCTAGACCTCAGTTTGTAACCTCCCTGACCATCAGCCTGGTAGACAGCCTCTTCAGTGATATGTTCATCAATCAGGGCTTCCTCATATTCTGCCTGGGTTAGAAAAGAATAGTCCACATCATCCTCTATGCAGTGGATATTGTATTTAGCTTCTCCTTCTTCTTCAATGAATTATGGCTCTTCTTATAATACAACATTTTGAAATGGAGCTCTTATCCTTTGATCTTCCCCTTGATTTCTCTCCCTTCTGAGAATATGAACTGGGGGGTTTCCTCTTCTATAAGGAACAAAATTTGGGTTTCAAGGAGCAAAGTCGCTTGGCCCTTTACCCCTAACTGGTAGATGTCCTTGGTCCTTCAATTTAGACATTTCAGCAGTTAGGTTGTCTAACAATTTGGTCATTTTGTCAATCTTGTTCTCTAATGTCGAAACCCCACTATAGTCTGTTGGATACATTTTCCTGTCTATCTTCCCTTTGACCTTCTGAGATGCCAAAATGTTTGACTCTACTTCTATGGCCGCAACCTACGTGAGTGATAAGGAAACATAACTCCTTTCTCTGAGAAGTAAGCAGAATTCAGAGTCAAAGGAATTTGCATAAGTTATCCTAGCTGAGGTATCAATGGGCTTAATTTCGGTAGGGATATTGCTGTACATATTATTGAATCTCTTGGTAAAGTTGGAGACAGACTCCCCATTTTCTCTTTTCAGGTTGCTTAATTCGGTGATATAGTAGAGGTGGTTCCTCCTTTCTCCTCAATGATTCAGGAAAATGTCATCTAGGGCCTCTATGCCTGCCACTGATCCGACAGGAAGTTCCTTAAACCACTTCCTAGCCTAGCCATTTAGGCTTTGCACAAACACCCTAGTCCATACATCTTCTTGTTCTATGTTAATATTTTCAGCATAGTTGTAAAAAGCCTCTAGATGTTCTTCAGCAATGAAATTCCCTTCCCCTATAAACTTAGGCATATAATTGAGATAATCCCTAGTAGGCATGGTTGCGAGAGGATTTGGCATAATTAAGGGTGCATACCTAGCTACCAAGATCCTTTCCATCTTGGTCAATTGAGGGGTAGCCATATTGGAAATGGGTATGGACAGGGTTGTGGAAGGTAGCACTGATGAAGATACTTGCTGAGAAGGTAGTGGTATACTTATCCCAGTGGAGTCACCAAGGATTGGATCTTCACAAGCAGTAGTGCTTGAAGATGCCCAACCCCTAGATTTTTCTGATGTATCTAAAAATTCCTGGGAATTAAGAGTTTCAGCAGAAGAAATAATAGTAGAAATATTTGAAATACCTGATGTAACTTTTTGTGCAGCACTGTTGGTCTATCTTAGTAAAGCCCTAGATTTCCTCAAGATTTCTTCTGGATCTAAAACGGGTGTTGCTGGTGGCCCCTTTGGGTTTGCTTTGGTACTTGGTCTTCTTGAAGCCACCTTATATCAATGGAGTCGCCAGATAGATGATTGAAACCATAATAGTTTCCAATATTTGTCTATCATCAAAGCATGGATCTATGTTGTCTCCCAGGGAAGTTGAGCTTCAATCTCCTCTCCCTAGCAACGACACCACTTTGTTATCACTCCAAGAAAATCCTCTAGGTTGTAGCTCAAGGATTCCTGGTAACTTACAATGTTTTTTTTGGGTTTTCAGATATGGGTCAAGTCAATCGACCTATGTAACCTTTCCACTCTCAAGGCATGCATAAAACGCACTTGTTTACAAGGCTTTTAGTTGCAATTTACTCAGAAGTTAGACAATAAGGTGTAGGGATGGAGAAATCACCAGGCTGGCAGACTTACACACATAACACATACATATAAATGGCTAAATCCTGCTGAGGATGGTATTTATAAATAAAATATCGCTAATAAACCAATAGGATGACAGCTATTGGCTTTTTAATAAATCTGAAAATGACCTAAATGCACATTCAGGAATAAACACAGTAAAGAAAGAGATGATGGCTGAATAGATCACAAAAAAAGAGCTTATATCATGAATAAGTAAAATGAGAATCTTGAAAGCATTATTGGCTCATAAATCGCTGAAGTTGAACCCTTATTATAAAATCAATCATGGGCTTTACAGCCTTCTACAAAAATGACAGATCTTGAAACTTCGATCTGTTTACAAAAAATACTTGAAAGTGATAGTTTTTTTCATATTAGGGCTTCAAACCCTTGCTAACTATTTATCTACCTATTTTGAAGATCTAGTTCACTAAGCGAACTTTTAATAACTGAAGTGGTTGATGATCATCACTACTGTTGGTTTAGTGTGAAATTTCTGCCAAAAGCCAGTGTCTCGGCATTTAACTAAAGTGTTTGATAGTGATCACAGGTGCTCTTTCTTGGTTAATCCGTCGGATTCTTATACCTTGTTGTTGCGGTCGCTGATCGAAAGTTCTGACCTCTAACCCATCGGCGCCTTAGATCGAAACACTGCCACAATGTTGGTGCCTCAAATGATTAACATCATGACTATTTATGCATCAGCGCTTTCCATCACTAGCTTGTCAGCGATTGGAAGCTGAAACAACTAATGCATCAGAACCTCAAAGAAGAATGTTGTCGTAGTGTCAGAGCTTCCAACGACTAATATTCTCAGCGTTGGTGATTGGAATCTCAGTCTTCTAGCCCGTTGACACCTTAGACCAGAATGCGGCCACTATTTTGGAGGTGAAATGAATTAATCTTATCGCTGTCAGAAGTCATTTGATGAAGGAATCGCAGCTTTAGTTATCTATTCTGCCGAAACTGCAGAGGATCTTAGTCTTAAATTTGTCGATCTGTAATTCTTAGTTCTCTCAATCGTCAATGATTTCCTATTGTCACGCTATCAGAATGATTATTGATTGATCCGAGGCCTTGTCCATTTGTCTTCTACTGTTTTGGTTCCTTAGTGGATCGACTCGTCGATCCATAGCATTTAGTTCTTTCGATTGCTGATGATTTTTTGTTAATTGATCAGAAGCCGTAGTCTGTATATCTTTCATTTTTTTGGCTCCTTAGTGGACTAACTCGTCGATCCGTAGCCCTTAGTTCTTCTAATTGTCGATGATTTTCTATTGATTGATCGGAAGTCATAGTTTGTATATCTTCCACCATATCGGCTTCTTAGTGGACTAACTCGTCGATCCATATTTCTTAGTTCTCCTGATCATCGATGATTTTCTGTTGATTGATTGGAAGTCGTAGTCTGTATATCTTCCCCCGTTTTTGCTCCTTAGTGGACTAACTCATCGATCCATAGTTCTTAGCTCTTTCGATCGTCGATGATTTCCTATTGTCGTGCTATCAGAATGATTATTGATTGATCAGAGGCCTTGTCTATTTGTCTTCCACCATTTCGGCTCCTAAGTGGACTAACTCATCAATCCATAGCCCTTAGTTCTTCTTATCACCCATGATTTTCTATTGATTGATCGAAGGCCTTGTCCATTTGTCTTTCGTCGTTGTGGCTCCTTACTGGACTATCTTGCCGATGGTTAGTGTTTTCAAGTTCTGACTCATTATCAAGTAGTGGTTTCAATTTTTGATACTTGAATTTGGTGACATTTAGTTCTTCATATCACTGACATTGCGGAACCTTTCAGCTTTGCCTTGCCACTACGTTGTATTTAGTTCTTCTAATCGTCGAAGAGTTCATTTGATCATGGAAGCCATATTCGATAAGTTTGTCAGTGGCTAATGAGATCTTCTGATCCTCACCCAAGCCATCGAAGCTACAACTTTGTGAATTTTTTATCAACAGCAGAGGCTTTCAAACTATTAGTGACATTCACATCCCTCATTGCATGAATTAAATTCTTCCTACAAAAATAAATTATTTTTGGAGATAACAGAGTCTTTGTCAAATGTTACATCTTTGCTAATGTCAATCTTCTTGAATCCTGGGAAGTATATTTTGTAATCCTTCATGTTTTCAGAGTATCCCACAAATATACCCTTCTTTCCTGAAGGATATAACTTTGTCCTCTTTCCTTTTGGAATGTGTATGTACACTGGACATCCAAATATTCTGAGATGACTGAATTCTGGTTTCTTGCCGAAAAAACTTCTTCAGGTGTCTTGTTCTCAAGTACTCTATGTGGAGTACAGTTCTGTACATACACAGCTGTCCTAGAAGCTTCTACCCATAGATGCATAGGAATATCTTGATCATGAAGCATTTCCCTTGCTACTTCCATGATTATTTTGTTCTTCCTTTCCACAACCCCATTCTATTGTGGATTATATGGAGTGGTTAACTCCCTCTTAATCCATGAATCTTTGCATAATTATTTGAATTCATTTGATGTGAATTCTCCACCATTATCTGATCCAGATATCTTGACCTTCTTCTCTGTGTGGTTCTCGATCAAGGCTTTGAATTCTTTGAAATTGATGAATAATTCATCCTTGTTCTTCATGAAGTATATCCATGTCATTCTAGAAAAATAATCAATGAAAGAAACACAATATACATACCTTCTTACAGAACTGGATGACATTGGACTGCATACATTAGAGTGGATGATTTCCAAGATTCCTTTTTCCTTGCTCTCGCTACATGGAAATTTCTTCTTTGTATTCTTTCCTTTCACACATCCTTTGCATACACCTTCATGTTTTTCCTACATTTCTGGAAGACCTTCAACAGCTTTGCTTGCAAGTGGTAGTGCCCTGTAGTGCACATGTGCAAGCTTTCGATGACAAAGTTCATTTGGTTCTACCAAGTCATGAACCAAAGCTTGTTCTGGTTGGCCCTTCAATTTGTATATTCCTCCTTCTCACTCTCCAATCACTAATGCATCATCAATAGTCTTTCCATTTTTCCACATGAGGACTTGGCCATCTATAAATGCAATTCTAATGCCTTTTGCATCTAATGCTGAGATGGAGAGAATGTTTTCTTTAGTCCTAGTACAAATAGGACATCCTTCATTTTCATAGACTTTCTAGAGTCTAGCTTGTAGGTGGATTCACCACTACTTTTTATTTGATACTGGTAGTCATCCCCAAGTTTCACCTTGTGGGGTGATTAACAAAGGATTCCTTAAATCCCATCATGTGTTTGGAAGCACCACTATCTATAATCCAATAATTGCTTCCATGTGAGATAGCTCCCGTGAGGGCAGAGATCAAAACATATTCTTCATCACTTGAAGAACCATCGCTTTCTTGTTTGTCTCTCTTCTTTGGAGGTTCATCATCTTCTGCAGTGTGAGCATGATGTCTCTTCTTGTTTCCCTTCTTCTTGTGAGAGCCACTTTTGTTTTTAGGAAAGTATCCGGATATGTGTCCTTTCTCATCACATGTGTAACATCTAATAGTAGATAGGTCTCTTCTAGGGTGTCAATGCTTACATTTGGAGTGATGATGGTCCCTTATGGTTTTCTTGGTGTGGACTGTGAGAGCTTGATCTTCATTTCCCATCTTTTCTTCTCAAGCTACTATTCAATATTATTCTTGTGAGCATTCCTCCCACTGTTTGCTAAACTTGATTAGCTTATTCCTAGCACATATTCCTTGAATGAAAGAGTTCCATGCCCTAGGAAGACCATTCAGGGTGGTCATCACAATTTCTGCATTCTCTACATCTTCATCTAGTGCTTCGATTTGTTCTTTGATATGGTAGACCCTTATAAAATATGACTGTATGGTCTCCGCATTCTAGATCTTCACATTCTTCAATTGATTTCTGAGAGTCATCTTCATATTGATGTTCTTCCCTTCAAATATCTTAGTCAAGGCATCAAACATCTCTTTAGGTGTCTTTAGGGAGGACACTTGAGGTATGAGGTGATCCTTGATTGAATCAACAATAATCCTCTTAGCCATGACCAATTTATTTTTTTGTAAAGCCTTAGACTCATCTCCCTCTGGAACTGGAACCTCTTCACTTATGTAGGAGTCCAATTCATTTTCTTCCAAGACCAGGGAGATTCTATACTTCTAGGCTCAGAAGTTGCCATATCCCTCAAGTTTTTCATCAAGCTTGGTGTGATGAGACATCTTAATAGAGAACCTCAAATGGAAATGAAAAATATTTAGATCTTACCAGGTTAAGATGTCGGAACTGGATATGGAGCTGAATTTCTGCAGAGCTGGTTTTCTCGTTCATGAGCTGATTTAAGGTTTGACTTTCCCAGAGTTCTACCCAACCAAAACTTTGATCTTGATCTCTAAAATTCGATTTTGGGGAGGATATCAATATAGGCCTATGATCACTCAAAAATTCCACTTCTGTGGAAAGCCCTAATTTCCCGTAGCAGTGTCGAGTCAAAAACTAAAAATGCTCAGAATCAGATTCTGCTTTGACAAAAAAATGCACCCTAGGGAGGAGAGTCAACCTATCCTCCTTTTTATAATGATATATGGAGAGAGACCCAAAAATTAGGAATCCCTAGCTTTAGCAGCTGCACAGTGTCTTCTTCTCATGTTAGCTCTGATACCATGTTATATTTTTATCATTTGAGCAATATAAACTTAAGATCTTAATTGAGAGAATAACAAGCACAACAATCAATCACAAGAGACAATGGACACAAATATTTTCCTTGGGGAAACCATAAAGGATAAAACCCCATAACTTCCTTAGAGATGGAATCAACACCAAAAGTAAAACCCAAATATACAAAGATGATCTCCCAATAGTAGTAGCCTCTCTCTCTCTCTCTCTCTCTCTCTCTCTCTCTGATGCTAGATTCTTCTCTCTCACTCATGTGATACAACTGAGTGTGAGTTACTGTATGATAAATAGAGAGGCTCACTCTCTATTTATACTAATTCCTGACTTGACATTAACTCACTAGTGCCAACTTCTCTAGGAGATTCTAATAACCCTAGTGCCCCACAACTGCGGGAACTTTAACCCTTGAACAATAAGGGGGTTTACCCTCTATGAATTTACATGACTTGTTTACATTATTGAATCTCCTGAAAGGAACATCAGGGTATAACATGAATTGATTACATTGCTGATACTTCTAATAGGATCATCGAAGTACAATACATCAGATATTCAAATGAATACATTACAAAGTTACAAATACATCAACACACCCACTATGCATTCTCCCGCCCAAAATAATTCTGCTATAAATACCACAATAGAAGAGACTTGGATGTTATTCTGCGAAGAGCTTGAGCATTAGAGTGCGGGAACACTAGATCCCATCACACAAACTATTGAACTAGAGAATTCGACCAACACATTGGTACCAAAGAAATCAGTCGCAACTACCAGGTCAGCAACAAACAAAATCAGATAGTTAGAAAGAGCCAACACACCCTTGAAAATTCTGCTGCATAATATTCGCAACACCAAAGTGGTTGAGAAACAATGGAAGAGGGTTTGGAATGAAATCAGAGAGTGGAGATGAAAATTAGGTGGTCGATGGAGGGAAGAAGTACATAAATTAATAAACAACACAATCCTTAACTATATGAATGAACCTTTAATGGATAGCTTTGTAGGGACAAAATAAGTTATTGTGTATTTCATCATCAGCTAATTCCATAACAAGAATCTCTACTTCGACACACCTATCGAAATCAATGGTGATCTAATTAATCAAATCATGGTATTATCAAACAAAGGAAAGCATGTACCCATCTGACTAAACCCGGCTGTGGTCGAAGAACTAACCGATACACCAGCATGAAAAAATTCAAAAGGGTTGATATTTAACCAAATCCTCTATGGCACACAAAAGATAACCGCAAAAATTGTGTCAATGGATTTCACAAGTACAAGAAGATGTTCTGACCTCAAGCTTGACATTCTTGACGCAGTATAGAACATTTCCACAGCATGAAAACTATATCGTCGGGCTGACCACCTAGCCTATATTATCAAGCATATTTGTGTAAAATTCCAAGAAGAGGGTGCCCAAATTCAATTCCCTTCATTGATGAAATGGATAGCTATCTACCATCTTCGACCAATCGAAGATAAGGAATGCACTGCATAAAAGGGACAAATAATTTGGAATTTCAAATCATTCTCTCTGAATGGTTTCTGACTAGGAGTAGCAACAACAAACATTTTGTTAGACACTTGGTTTTAGACCCTAAAAATCAAAATAGCTAAATGACGGGTACCCCAAAATATTCGATAGAGTATACCACCAATGACACATATCTAACTTGCGTTGGACCACACGTCGGTCTGGCACTTACAAGGTGTTGGGGGCACAACAAAAGAATTCAACTTCTACCCTTCAGTTGAGGATATTTTTGATGAGCTTAGTCTACAATCCAACACCAGATTGGATATACCCCCCCTAGCAAAAAGAGTCAATCAACCAATGGTTGAACCTTTAACCGACACATAAAAAGAAGAATATTATGAAATCTATGTTCATCTAAACACATTCACTCCCAATCATGACCACATCGAAGACATAAATCCTCTCAGGATTGCATTAATAGTCATGCAACAACCAAAATTTCAAGAAAAATAGACAGATGAAAGCACTCAATCAGATACCTCACTCCCAAAATACACCCTAACAAAGAAAAATATATGTCAGGTGGCCTACGAACTGTTTAAATCTTGATAGAACAAGAAGAGTGAAATACAAGGAGAGGGGACATGCAAGCTGATTCTTCAGGAACCAACTAAAGATGATAGTGAAAAACTATTTGACAGTGCAACTCAAATATTAGAAGATGCTGCCAAAAATAAGATCATGGTCGAATAAAAATAGGAAAATTTATCATAGAGGAGGAGAAACGACTGAACTGACTAGACATAAGCTCAAATAAAGTTAGGTTTTCTATGACACCATATTTCGACCTCACCCATAGTCCACCCCATCCATCCTCAACCCTTGTTATCAATGAATAATTTATATTGACTTTAGCAACTACCACATCTCTATCCCTAAGCCATCCATATCTACAAAAGCTACCAGTGCCACTAAGGGATTGCATTCAAAAAGATAATGACCTACAAGAATTTATCATCCAAATACCATCTCTCCTCCTCGACTAGAAAAGTATGATAGTAAAAAGACCAGTATTAGTCAAATAAGTACATAAGTCCACCTTATCCATTCCTGATATTCCCAACCCTCCACAATCATCCATCTTTGAAGCACAAGTTGTTGGATACACTGAAACTATTCTACAGAAAAATCCTGACCCAACAAGCAATATGTGGTAGAGAAAATTTCCTCCTTCATTCCTCAACATGTTGACAAACCTACATCCCTACAAAACCATTCATCTCTTGAACCCTGGTCCACCGACCCCATTGTCGAACTAACCAAATTCTGAACCAACATTGACAAGCAATGTGAAGCAACCTTTACCACATGAGACAGTAAGCTTACCAGTCGATCCTAACTTACATATTTAGCCTATTTCACCTCCAGCACTATCATCACCTATGACCACAGATATTCCCACCAATATCCTAAATTCTCCACATTACCAACATCAACCACCCTATCCCTATTGTTACAACCCCATCTACTGATTAAAGACAAAAAGAAACAGTATAAAATTCACCAGAACAAAGGACAAAAACTGACAAACAGAGTAAAGAATGGGAAAGAAGAAAAATGAAACAAAGAAAAGAAAAGAAGAAACAAGAGAAAGAACACCAGAAATAACAACAACATCTACAACGGTTACAACAACAACCACACCTGTTAGTTCATCTAGATCGACTTGGTCCAGTAGTTACATTCAACCTATAGAAAGCCAAAGAAGAAGAACTGGATCTACTGACAGATGCAATTGACTGGGAATATAAATATAGAAGAATGGAGGGAAAAGAACAAATTGAACCATTAAAAATAGAGAAAAACATATTTGTATCCAAGTGTGAGATCTTGGTACAACAAATTATCATAATTCCAGCAGGTACCGACTCTAAAATGCTCATCGACAAATACCTCATCTTTTAAAGTGTTGTGTCGAAAGTTCAGGAGAAATTGAAAGAAAGGCGGCAAGAGCAGGTTGAGGAAACCACTATCATACTAAGAAATCAATACACAACATTTACAGAAGCACAAAACATGTTAATATAATATGTTGTAGAATCTATCATCACTATAGACATCTTGCAGAACTGGTACACTTACTACGGTCATGTGTTTGAATAAATGAAAAATACCCATGAACTCATCAGTTCATACAAAACCATTGACCATTTACTAGTGACGAAATAACATGGAACATTGATGATCAACATATTTTGGAAATCAATAAACTTGAAAAACTTGAGAGACAAGAACATCAGTGGATCATCCAGGCCCGGGTTAGTCTATCCACATTGACAAAATAATACCACAGCTTCAACGACTCCTTTCTATTGTTGAGTAAGAAACTCAACTAATAGGGTCTAACATGATTAATATACTAGACTTAGATTTGAATAAAAATATGGATAACTTGACGAGTCTCACCACTCTTAGCATCGACATAGAAAATTCCCTCCATGCTTGGGAAGAATTACAAAACCAACTATTAGTATCTACTGAAGATATTGTAGAAGCATGTGTTCAGTAACAACCTTCCACAAGTCATAATGCTCCATAATGAAGAACAAAACAAGTTTTTATCTACTCAGACATAAATATTGTCATCTCCCCACTTCTTTGGAATGAAGAAATATTTTGAGGTGGGGGAGATGTTGGAGGATACTAAGTCGACTAGCCGATTAGGTCCTCAAGTTGACTAATTGTAATGTATAACAATGGATTATGTCGTCCTCACAGGTTGTGTATGTTAGTTGAACTGATAGGTAGTTATGTAACCACTTGTAAATCTTATATATATGATGTAGAGATGGATAAATAATTGGTTCGGTTGGATGCATGAACCCTTTATGTGTTATTAATTAATATAAGTACTTGTTATTTTTTCTACCATTGCTTGTCTCTTGTCTATATCATTGCTCGTATAAATATGTAATATGTATCATTGGTAACTATGCAATCTATTTGATTACAAAAACCTTCATAGATGACTTTTCCAGATACTGTTGGGTTTACTTTATCAAACTCAAGTCTGAAGTTTTTGACCTCTTGAAGGTTTTCAAACCCTTGGTTGAGAACTAGTCTGGAAGGAAACTCAAGGTCCTCATATCTGATAATGGTGGTGAGTATTTCAAGTCTGGTTTCATTAAATATTGTGAAGATGTAGGTATCCATATGCAACACTCTATTCCTTAAACACCTCGACAAAATGGTGTTGCTAAGAGGAAGAATAGATCCCTCAAGGAGATGGCTACTTGTATGATGGAGTCTAAGAATTTTCCACCGAATTTTTGGGCTGAAGCTATAAAATGTGCATCCTACATCCATAATATGGTTTTTCACAAGCATCTTGATGTAATCACTCCTTTCAAAGCTTGGAGTGGACACAAGCCTGATGTGTCTCATTTCAGGATTTTTGGCTCAAAAGCTTGGGCTAGAATTCCAATAGAGAAGACTCAAAGGATTTAGAAACCAAAAATATAGAGTGCCTATTTGTTTAGTATTATTAATATTCTAAAGGGTATAATATGATCAACATGATCACTCAAATATCCTTTATTGAAAGGAGTTTTTAGTTTCAAGAAAATCCCATGCTAGCAATAGAAATTGGAGAGTCTTATTCACCACCTCAAACTTTGAATGTAAGTGAAGAGGATAATAAGTTTTATGATTATGATATGTCTGATAATGATGATTTAATTGCATATACTAACACACCCGCAAGGCCAAAGTGGGAAACAAATACCATTCATGTAGCTGGGGAACTAGATGGGAATCCTAGTGATCCTAGGAGAACTAGATCTCAATTCGAGAGTTCCCTTTCTATCAAGGACCCTTTATTTGCTGAAAAGTGTTATATAATGATCGAATAAAACCCAAAAAAATATGAATAATCATCATAATATCCAATATGGAAAAAAACCATGAAGGAGGAATACCATTCGGTCCAGAAGAATGAGACATGGGAACCAGTCAATCTTCCACCAAGGAGAAAGCTAGTCAACTGTGAATGGGTATTGAAGAAAATTTTTGCTGCTTATGTATCTCATCTGAAGTATAAGGCAAGGTTATTTTCCAAGATCTCTCTCTAATTCCAAGGCATTGACTACAATGCGACCTTTGCACCAGTGGAAAAGATGGACTCCATAAGACTAGTTTTGGCCATTACAGGATCCAGGAAGTGGGAGGTACATCAAATGGATGTGAAAAGTGTCTTTATGAATGGAGATATGATCCAGATGGTGAAAGAAGATATATATATGCATCATATATAAGGTTTTTTTACTAGTCCATCTCTTGTGTGTAGGTTGAAGAAATCATTGTATGGGATAAAACAAGCTCCTAGAGCTTGGTATGCCAAGATTGATGGCTTTTTTCTATCACTGAACTATAGTAGATGAAAGTATGATCCAAATGCCTATTTGAAGCTGATTCATGGTTCAATTATAATTATTTGTTTTGTATGTGGATGACCTTCTGATCATAGGAAGTTCTAAGAAAGAAATTTCCTCCTTGAAGGGTGCAATTAACCATGCTTTCTCCCTGACTGATTTGGGAATGTTGAGCGAATTTTGGGGACTTGAAATTTCTCAAGAATATATTGGAATCAAGGTACATCAGTACAAGTATGCCTCATAACTGATGAAATATTTCAATATTAAGGATTGTAATCCAAGCAATACTCCTTTCCTTTCAGTATTTAAGATTGAAGAAGCGCATTCAACTCCATTGGTAAACAACATTATGTATAGGAATATGATTTGTTGTCTTCTATATTTGACTCATACTCGACCGTATATATATTATGTAGTGAGTGTGTCTTCCATACAAATGGATTAGCGTCATGAAATCCATTTGATGGAAACAAAAATAATTTTGAACTTTGTACAAGGAACAAGAACTCATGGGATTCACTATGTTGCAAAATATGACCTAGAGTTAGTTGATTTTACTAACTCTGATTGGGAAGGTGATAACACTGATAGAAAATAAATTTATTGATATGTGTTTATTCTTTCAGATGGGCCAATAATTGGGTCAAGTAAAAATAAAAGTGACATTTCACTTTCATCTACAGAGGCATAATACAGAGGAGTTGTGAATGCAACAACTCAATGTTTGTGGTTGCAGGGTATACTTGGAGAGTTTGGGATTGAGTCTTAAACTTCTACAATCATCTATTGTGACAAACAAAGTACCATTCGAATCTCAACTGATTCAGTAATGAGGAAATGAACCAAACACATAGATATCCATATGCACTACATCAAAGGACTTGTGCATGATGGGGTCATTGCTCTACATTATTGCACATCATATAAGCAAGTTGCAGACATATTCACCAAAGTGTTTTCTGAGAACACTTTAATTAATATCAAATCACTAGTGTGGATAGATTATCATGTGGTGAATACTTATTGAAGAAAATATTTCACACAGTTTTGTTAAATACCCATTCCCATACTTAGGATATAAAATTTAATCATTTTGGTTAATTTCCTAGGTCCTAAACTAGCTAGTTGGCATTCACTTGCATTCTTGTGGTCAAAATTTCCTAAAATTCCTCTAGGAGCTCTTTGGAAATATTTTGGATGATATTCTGACAACCCATTAGAATTCCCAATTTATCAAGTGCGCATTCTTTCCTTATCTAGAGTTTCCTTCTTTTTCAACAGCTTTTAAGGCAAAATGTGAAAGCTAGTCTAAGGCAGCTGCCTAGTTTTTGTCACAACTTACCCTCCTCCTTTTTGTCTCCTAAAAGCATGAGTGTTTCCACTTTCCTTCACTTATAATATTTAACAACTCATTCATCCAATTCATGAGCATCTTGACATGCTTGGAAATTTCCTTATGCACCTATGGGGGATTTTGACTAGTTTAGTAAGCATGATTTTGTACTGATTCGAATGGAATATTTATGCATAAAATATATGATGTAATTATATATTTAGAAATCCTATTTTTTCATAAGGTTGGATGATGCAAAATTATTCAATAGAATTTTTTGTTATGCACCATATTCATTCTCCATTTTGAGTGTATCTTGCATGTTTGACTAGCAATTTTGTAAGTGCAATTGATCTAAAGATTGGGATTAATTTCAACATGGACCTTCAACTTGAAACTAAGAAAAATTCATTAATATCCAATGAGATGTTTGAATGACCTATCCATCAACCAACTTGGAAAAAAATCAAACTCCCTCGAAATTTGTTCACAAGCAGGGAGAGTGAACACTCACCGTGCAATGGACAAGAAAAATCTCTCCAAAATGTCAAAGGCCAATTAAAAAATGATAAAAATCCATTATCCTTCCTCATGAAATCCTTTATTAACTTCATGAGGCCTCCTAAGGTCGAATTTCACTCCATCAGCTTCCTCCAATTCATCTTAGTGGTTTAGTAACTCCTATGACACTTTTCTTCCTCTTCATGCTCCACTTCTTTCCCCAATTCGAATGGCTTCCTCTAACACCCAAATTCGACCTCTTGGTGACTATTTTTATCCTTGTCATGTCATATTTGTTATATTTCTACAATCAGGTTTGAATTTTTCATACTTTTCATATAATATTTCATCATTTCTTGTCTTGAGTGCATGGAATCTCCTTCCAAGTGGAACACGTTGTCTTCTAGTCTCTTCCTCATCCATGAGAGTTAATATTCTTTTCTAATTTGAATTCCTTTACTCATTATATGCTATTTGACACCACATCACCCTCCAATAACGTTACATTACCCATGTGTTTGAATTTGGATGAAGATCATGCCAAGTGTGCAGGGAGTCTAGTCACCCAAAGGCTTTACAAGATTCCAAGTGACTTAATCAACCCATGTCACCTTATTTTCTTAGCATTTACCATTTATGTGACCCATTTAAATAAATACCCATGGAGAGGATTAAGAGTCACACACACTATCATGAGAAGCTGAAGAAATTAGGGTTTCAAAAGAATGGAAGACTATTCTGATAGAACTACAAGAAAAAAACACATATAAAGACAAAATGGTGCATTGGAGTAGGCAGGGCACATATATATATACAAGAGTTATGACAAGAAGTTAGGATCTGATACAATTGATAGGTAGAATAATTCCTAGATTCATTTATTCAAGGAAAAAGACATTTATTTATACATAGAAGATGGTTGTTAGGATTCACCTACCAACAACCTCTTGGATTCCTACAGAGACAATTTTTCTTATCTAAATATTTACAAAGTTAATGGAACCATAACCTTGATGATTAAGTTTCCAACCGTAATTAAGGATAAAATGTAAGAAAGTTTATACTAATGAATTCTTGTGTAGAATTTCCATAGTTCCTAAAAGATAATTAAAATAGTATATGGATCAAATAATTGCATGGAAATATACCATAACTATATTTAAGTTCAAAATTATTTAATAGATTCCAATCGAGACCAACTTTTCTCATGTTATACATTTACAATGCAATCTCTTTGTCACAAAAAGCATGTTTTTTCTTATTTAATTCTTCATATGCAATCATTGTATTAAAGAGTCAACATGTCTATCCTTGGTTAGTGTGTCACTTTGTAATCGAAAGTATGTTCTTACCCATGTAGTTCTTCATATTTACTCATTTTTATAAAAAGTCAATATGTTCTATCCTTAGTTAGTATGTAGGCTACGTATAGGATGGGAACACACCTATCCAAACCAATGTAACATTCCAAAAATTCAAAGATAGAGATCATTAAAAACATGTGAAACTTGTTTGAAGGGTGTTAGTTTTCCTTTATCAAGAGAGTTAACAAATAGTGAAAATTGATTGAATGAGAGTTGACTTACATTAATCGATGAATGTGACAAGGAATAATTATGAATTATATTTCCTTAGTGAAGTCAAATGCACTAGGTAGAGGATCTAATATATATTCAAAGTCTTATTTATTCATAACTATAAAAAACAAAACTCAAGAATAATTAAAATTTAGATTTCCTTAGTGAAGTCAAATGCACTAGGTAGAGGATCTAAAATATATTCAAAGTCTTATTTATTCATAACTATGAAAAAACAAAACTCAAGAATTAAATCGAGACCACCTACTGGTAAGGATTTACCAGTATGTACTAATAGTAGAGAATGTAGAGTTTACTAGTACTCCACAAGTGGTGACGATGATTCTCTCTTTTTAATATTTATTTTAGAGATTGATATGATTCTCTCTTTTTAATATTTATTTTAGAGCTTGATATGATTCTCTCTTTTTAATATTTATTTTAGAGCTTGATATGATTCTCTCTTTTTAATATTTATTTTAAAGCTTGATAGGTAAATAGTTCCCTCTCATTGACATGAACACACTTAATCTACAAATGATAGGTTTATTGGACTCCACTACTATACCTCTATAAGGAGGTCTTGAAGTGGTTAGCATGGAGTAGATTTTTCCCATTTTTAAAAAATATTGCCACTAAATTGTGAGGAACACACAAATCTATTTCTATGTATGCTAGTCTCGATCTTGACTTTCTTAGTGCATGTCGATTTCCCTTATTTTATGCATAAAAATAATTTATTATTTATTATTTAATATATCATAGATACACAAAATCTTAGGCCCACTTTCCCCTTTCATGCAAAACACCTCACCACGCCTATAAATTAAGGGGATATAACCATGGAACAATGAAAAAACGAACTATCTTCCTTGGATTTTGGAGGTGAATGGTTTTACTCCAAATGGATAATTGGGTATAAATTAGGAATTTCCCTTGGATTTTTTGGCAACAAATATCCATTTAATTTAGGTGTACTTTCACATGGTCTTTAGTTTTTATGTTTTTCTTTTCTTTCAAAAGATCTTGGTACATACTTGGGTTTTCATTCTTCATTGTCGTTTTATTTTTAATTTCCAGGTTTTACATTTTTTTTCAACAAGATTTTGGTACATACTTACTTGAGATTTAGTACTTAATATGAGTTTACTTGTTGTTAGATTGCTTCTCATGGATTGAACCTATACATGATGCTTGACTATCCACATTTAATAGGCTGTTTAGATTTAATATATATCTGCAATTGTTCTAACGAAGATTGCAACCAACTTAGAATTGGATCTCCTTCTACATATATGTTGATGTTACAAGGCATAAGTCTCATGCCCATATTTTAAGTGTATTGGTACTGCATGCTATATATAATGGTTTAGTTGTAGTGCATTCTATAAAATATGCTTTAGTGGTATTGAATATGACACATTTTACTTAACATATTATACACTTAATATATATATATATANNAAAAATATTAATGTGGAATGGAAATATATCAAAGTAACATGTTCTAAAATAATAGTTGGTAATGCATTACATACATAACAATTATAAGTTAAGGAAACCCCACAAAACATAACATAAAATATTGTTGATAATGTTGGTCTTGGATTGAAGTAGGATACTATTTCATCAATACTTGATAAAATATTTGAAGCTAAGCCCCATAAACCCCTAGCATTCCATAATTGTTATACATCTCATATTTATCCTTAAAAACTCTTTTCCTTCCTATTCTACCACGCTCTTGTATTGTTATCATCTTCCTAGATCCAAATATAAATAAGTACTAAACCTACTCAATTGAATGTCATGAAACTTATGTTCCAAAGAATATTTGCACGTACAACTTTTTTTTGGTGATTTGAAGCCAGGTTCTTAGACCATGGACCCTAAAAGTGTCTTTTATGATCTATTATCCTATGAGTTTACTTACCATGGTCTTGGATTGTTACCATCTTCCTAGATCCAAAAATAAATAACTGAAACTTATGTTGCAAAGAATATTTCCATGTACAACTCTTTTTTGGTGATTTGAAGCCAGGTTCCTAGACCATGGACCCTAAAAGTGTCTTTTAGGATCTATTATCCTATCATTTTACTTACCATGGTCTTGGATTGTTATCATCTTCCTAGATCCAAAGATAAAAAAGTACTAAACCTACTCAATTGAATGTCATGAAACTTATGTTCTAAAGAATATTTCCATGTACAACCCTTTTTTTGTGATTTGAAGCCAGGTTTGTAGACCATGGACCCTAAAGGTGTCTTTTAGGATCTATTATCCTATGAGTTTACTTGTTGCTTGATTTTTTCTCATGGCTTGATCCTATACATTATCCTTCACTATCCACTTTTACTTTTAATAGCTTGTTTGGATTCACTATATATGCCCAAGTTGTGGTAATGATTATCAAAACCAACTTATAATTAGATCTTCTTCTATATATATATGTAATGATACATGAAATAAGTCTCATGCTCATATTCTAAGTGTAGTGGTAGCACATGCTATATAATATCTTTATGAAGCCTATTGTTCACCCCCAAAATTATTGTACTAGTATGGAATTTTATAAATACCCTTAAAGAGCATATGAATGATTTATATCTTGGTCTAGCCATTGAGTCAAACCAGGTATACAAAGAGATGGAGAGAGTATTTTTGAAAAGTTTTTAGAAACTTAAAAATTATATTTCTTTCCTAATGTCAATATCTATATATTATAACATTGCATTTCTATTGTTATATTAGTGTTGTCTTTATAGGTTGACTATGACCTTAATTGTAATTGTATGGTTGAAAATAATTGTAATTGTACCCTTTGTATCCTACACACACACACACACACCAATGAGACCTATCTTTAGGATCATCTCGTCTTGTCTTGGATATTGGATACATTGTATAAGGAGGTTCCCCCCTCGAAGATAATTCCTATTCATCACTTTTGTTCATTTTTAAGGTGGTGGATTACACTCTCTTTCTTATTTGATGCTCGTTTGGGAATTTGGTGCATAACATTTGGTATCAGAGAGTTGACACTTACAAAACAAGTCACCTTGTCATTTTTTCTATAACTATTTTGTCGAGACATTTCCAACAACAAAATTTATATCAGCCTCAGAAGACATAGTGAACTATTTATGATATTAAATTTAGGTCCTTGTCATTAAATATTCAAAGTTATACCATGTGTACATTAAGGTTTTTGACTAGTCCAAACACTAGTCTCTAACATGTGTTCTAGGTAAAACTAGTATAGATGAATACTAAGAGATCCAAAATGAGAGAGACTTGTTACATTAGAAAGACAACATAATATATTTTTTGTGATACTAATTTCATAATTATAGAAGGAAAATGGGACACATCAATTTTTTTACAAGTTCACTCCCTTAAAAATTACAAAAACAACTAGTTTTGAAAAAGTTACCAAAATTATCTCTTGGCACATCAAAAGGAAAATTAGACATGTCAAAGTTTGTACAAGTTCACTCCCTTGAAAATTAAAAAGAAAAAAAAACTAGTTTTGGAAAATTTACCCAGATTATCTCTTGGCACATCTAAATTCGGGAAAACCCATGGAATTGTAAAGAATATATACCAAGATACTATAAGACATAATTTTAGACTTAGAGGGGTCAAAATTTTAGGTATAATTCAAGATCAAGGTTGGACACCAAGACAACCTACAAACTGGGATTTTCAAGGTATGCTAGCTTGATACTTGCATAAATTTTGATTAGACTACATGTTTTCTTTGACTCAAAAGGTACAATAAAGAGGAAATAGATAGGAAATATAGTATACTTTATTCGGATCAAATGAAAAAAGGTAGAGAAAAAATTTCTACAACCCTTGAACCTTATGAAGGCTAAACCGTGACAGAAGAAGAGCATGATGAAGTGAACTTTGGATTTTATAAGCTTATGGAGAGAGTAAAAAACATTGAATATACAATCCTAAGAAAGGACAACATTGTGGATATGGTAAATATTAATGAAATAAAGCATTCAAAGGGGATATGTAATTTGAATACAAAAAATTCAAAGTGAACCTTGAAAACATGAGGGAAGAAATTCTGAAGGATATAATTGGCCTTCTTAACCAAAAATCAACACATCCAAAACATGATAAGGAGAACAAGAGGGACTCGTCCTAGTCACAAATTGAGAAAAATGAGAAACAATTGGAGAAAAATAGGTTTAAGTCTTTGACAAATGATAATCCACATCATGTGTTCAATTCAAGACCAAGGAACTACTTCATTCCAAATATTGATAAGAGAAACTATGATGTCAATAATCCAATAACATGGATATTCCATATGGATCAATTCTTTGATCTACACCAAGTGTCAACTTTACAAAATGTAATAATTTCATCCTTGTATGTAGATCATGATCAATCTGTATGGCACCAATGGATTTGTGATTGTAAACATGAATCTATTGTTTCTTGGATTGTATTTACAAATGAATTGATAACACATTATGGGGATATTAAGAGAAACACCTTCTTTATCCAATTGATAAATATCAGGAAAAGAGGTCCAATTACAGAGCACATTGGTCTATTTCAAAATTTTATCTTTAGAGTGAAGAACATTTTAGAGGATAATTTCTTAGATCTCTTTATTGGTGTTGACACCAAATTACCACCATGCTTATCATATTTTCACATATTTGCCTTCACTTTTAATCATTTTTTGCCTTCCTATAACCATGCATTAATACCATTTTAATGTTTATGTGTCAGATTAGACTTATTATTTTTCAAAGAATTTATTTTACAATTTTGAGTGAATTATGATTAAATGTTTGAAAAATAACATGTTCTTACTTAAACTTGAAAGTTGAATGAGTTTTGTGATGTGTACATGCATATTTGAATATTTCAATGAAGTCAAATGTTACACCTCATCCTCAAATTCAAATTTCCTCTTCAACCTTTGAATATGATTTTTTTGGGATGATAACTCAACCATATTTGATGGAGAATAATCATGGAATTTTTCTTATTAAATATCTCATAGATTTATGAGAGGATTTGTAAATATTATTATTCTCTAATTATTAGAAAATGGTTGAACCATATGAGATAAAAGTGGATTTGGATTTATTAGTTTCTTCTCATTCTCAAAGAAAATTATGTATAAATAAGAGTGCATTCTCCAATCCAAAGGGGAGGAATCTTGGAGCATGTACCTAGTTATGATATAATGGAGTAAATTGTTTTGATACTATTCAGATAGTTCTCTTTCTTTATAATTTTTATAAATAGTATGTTTTAATTTGGTTTATTTATATTATAGATTAGTAGTAGCATTTTTTAATACAATAGAAATGGCCTGCTTCCAAAGAACAAATTGTTTCTTAATATAGGATGTATTTTAGTTCAATTTATTTATTTTCACAAGTATAATTTATTTTCCCATGTTTCCATTTATGCAAATGTGTTTTTTTATCAAATATTTATAACAATGGGATTAAAGTCTTTGGTGGCAATAGAGTCCGTACTCAATAACATGATGAGTGTCATTTATGATGGTCATTATTAGGGTTAATCTTGGTTTTATTGATGAAGCATGAAGTGTTATTTCATTAATGCAGAACCTATATCGATCTTTGAAAACAAACTCAATAGGTTAATCCATATAAAATATGAACAAATTCTACATGACAACAAAGTGATCTTTAATCACAATATAATTTTTGTGATCTACATGCTTAAAATTTCCAGTTATAATGATTAATTGATCTAATATTTCATTTGTCTCAAGATGGATTAGTTTTGTTCATGTTTTCATTTCTTCATTCATTGAATTATGCTCTATATACCACAATAGAACATTGTTGCAGAAAGGTTTAAATTTTAAGAATTGAGAACTCAACGAAACCTAAGTGACAAATATTGTGGATATAGTAAGGATGATTCATTGATGATTTTTTATTTTTATTTTGGAGTAGATAATTACAATGTAACAGGATAAGAACCCCAATTTGATAATTACACAAGTCTAAGCACCTTAGTTGATAATTACAATGTAACAGGAATTAAAACATATAATTTGACTGATGATTGGAATTTTAAAGGAGAGCATTTAGTATGAGATATGTGTCTTTGAACCTAATTTATTATAGAATGAGTTTAGTTTGGAGAGGAAAGTTACATATCCCTACTATAAAGGATGCTAATAACACATATAGAGAAGGAATTATTTCCAATTCGAACACCACTCATCCTACGAGGTTGATACCTCATCATGTGGAGGAAAGAAGAGAAAAATGACTATATTTCAATTATGATAGAAAGTATAGTAAGGGGAATAAGTGTAGTGAGAAGATATTATTTAGCATAGAATGTGAAGAGGAAGATAATCCATAACCTGAACAATCTCAACAGGTAGATCTAGGAGATATTAATCCAACCATATCTTTCCATGCATTCCACAAACTCTCAGGACAAAAATAACAAATTAATAGTGTTGATTGATTCTAGTAGTACCCATAAATTCAATAATTTCAAATTATCCAAACTTCTTGTCATGTCCCCTCCCCTCTTTCCCAAAGAGAGAGGAAGTGACTCAACTGCTCTGTCTATCAAACCTAGGATCTAGCCCCATGAACATAAACAAAAATGAATTGAAAATAAAATACATCCACAGATGCATGATGAAATAATTTATTAAAATATACAATAGAAGAAAAAATCATTCAAATACATACATTTCAACACATTCAATATGTTCATAATAAGTCATTAAAAAAATACATTGTAGGATTTATACAAGAGAGAACTTATCTTAAAATGAGTTGTCCCACAACTAGCTATGTTGCTACAACATTCCACCCAACCATAGGCCAATTGTGCTCATCAATATCTCAGCACAACTGCCACCCCTGAGCTAGGCATGATTTCCACAAGGAATTATGGAACAACAGGATCGCACATAGCCAAATACACCAAGGTTCAGCCAAGGCAATCTATAGTTGGGTTTATTAGGCTACTAAGGTAGTGGAAAGGAATCATTTCTAAGCTAGTGAGCTCAACCACAGAGCTACAGACACCTACACAAGATCTATATAGATTGGCCTCCACAATACCTACATACCCCACACAAGGAAGTATTCCCTTCACTGCTACACAGTCCCTCGGTCCATACCTTCCCTTCCAGTGCTCTTTAGGGTGTGCATAGAACAATAACCAACCCCTCTTGATCCTTTTGTTAGGTTCCTCTCTTCACTAGGTTTATCAAGACAATTATCGGCCTCTTCCACTCCTAAGTATTACATACCAAAACAAGGGTACACATAAAAGAAAAATACCAATGCTGGGTACAAATAAAAATGTCCTGGCAACCAAAAATAAGAAATGGTAAATGGGGAAATCGACCCTGGGAGAGAAAATTCGATTTCAGGAAACGTTCATGGATGTTACAAGAGAAAAAATGACCTCCATACACACCCAAATCGTGAATCCCTCCTTCCCAGCCACTGAGAAACACAAAAATAGGTTTGCAGCCATGGAAAACTGAAGGAACAAGAAGAAAAATGAAACAAAACTCTCAGCTAGCTCCAGTTGTGTGAGGAAGAGAAAAACATAGGTAAGGAATGGAATGGGCACCAATTTATGGGTATTTACTTGCCACATAAGAGAAAATATGATTTCCAAAAATCATGGCTTGCCCCAATACAAATTTTGACTGCCATACCTCTCGCTTCCCCAGGAATTAACTACCTCAACCAACTTCTAAAAGAATTAAATGATTGGGAACGTAAGAAAAAATGGGTATTTGAGAGTTTACGGGCCCTCTCATTGACATTTGGATTTACACTATTGGCTCAAAGGTTTGAATAATTTCCCTCCCTATTCCTTATGAAATCATCCCCCCGTATCTTTGTTGCATTACAGAGCTAGTTGTGGGTATTTTTATTATGATTGCATATTTAGATGATGTCTCAATTTATAATGTGTCTGGCTAGCACGAGAACCATAGGTATCGATTTTTAATTGCTGATACATATAACACTAAATCAATGGTGGGGCCTTGGACTTGAGATCCTCACCATGATTTAATAACAATATTTACATTATGTGTAATTTTAATGCAATGGGGTCAAAATTGGGATATTACACATCTCATTTTTTTTGTATATCCTGCACCATAATTTCAAGTAATGATTGTATATGGAAGTACCATAATTTTTTTAGGAAAATTCTATAGTATTAATATTACTATGGGGGGGTATTTATTGGATAATCCAATTATTGCAATCCAAACGGGTGGTGTTGATGTTGTACCAGGGGTCCAAAAGATACATTATTTAGGAACAATGGCTCTTAATCTTCATGAACGTTTCATGATATTATTTTCAAAATGAAAGGGAATTGAACTTGATGTATTCCTGGTAAACCCTTTAAAGTGATAAGCTTGAATGACATGAAAATATTGCTAAAAAAAGGTACACTATGGAGTAATTGCACAATTATGCTCACCAGATGTACACTAATCTATACCCTCTATGCAGTGGAATATTATAAACCCACTTCATAAGTTATGATAAAAATATTTAATCATTTTTTAATAAATTTCTACCTACTAGCCTAGATAGTTGGAATCCACTTGCACCACATGGCCAACACTTTCCATATATACCTGAGGAGCGCTTTTATCCTGATTCTGGTTTGATCCTGTCCACTTTATTGATTGCCAAAATTAGTAACTATGCCTTCCTACAGGTTCTGTCTTTATTATGATTTTATCAAGGTTTTATGTGGATAAGGTAACGTTAGTCAACTAGGAGACTTCCATCCTTTGTTCCGACCCATCCTCCATTATTTTCTCTCCATATTCCAGGATTAGCATGTTTTTCCATCATTCATGAGAACTCACTCATGCTTTAGATAATTTATGAGGTCCTTGACTGATTTGGGAAGTGGTTTATCCACCTATGGGGGTCTATCATATTTGGTAAGTCTGCTTTACTAAGCTAGCATGAGCTATCTCCTAAGAAAATCAAATTTACCTATCAAGTATGTATTATTTATGTACACTAATTTGATCAATAATACATGGAAGGATATTGGACCATTCTTCACTTCTTTTGTATCCAGTCTTACTATTCAAGTCTCTATTTTCCTTGTGCATGCTTGTGAGAATTATCTTAGTAGAAATATCTACTTCTTGTGTTTATTCTTTGCATCACCACTCTTTTTATAATGGTACCATAGATGAAATTTCTACATATACTTATGTTGATTCATGGAAAGTACCTAGGACCAATAGTAGGGATTCTCCCTAATAATCGATCCCAACTAGATATTTCATCATTTGGTATGTGGAACCTATCCAGTTTGTGCAATGACTACCATAGAATTAAAGCTTGTTTAAGTATTTTACCAGTTGCAGCACGGTCCACTGTTTATGTCATTTTATGTTATTATGGATGAAATGCACGTGCCTAAACTAATGCAGGTGACTGGTGAACAAGATCCTCACAAGTGATGCATAGGTTATTACCTCCGGTCTTATCACTCCTGCCCCTCAATCAGGTCTATAAATATGAATCTAAGAAAACTACTTATATTATAATATATTCTAAACTAATATATCCTATCCTCAAGGGGAGAAAAGTTAAAATGCGTAGAGAAATGTGTTGTAATTATTTGCCATAAATATAACAAATAATTGTTTCAATTCAAGATACTTAGTTACAATAGAAAAATAATGAAAGATAGCCTTGACATAATAAAAATTTATTGCTCAGTTCATACACATGACTTATATATAAAGTCAAACCATTCATTATCAAATAAATAATTCATAGAGAGTTAGAACGATCTCACAGTTCAAATAGAAACTAAATGGAAGCAATTCCATAGTTCAGATTCCAGATCATTCATGCAACAAATGCATGCAGCCCTTTCCCAACAAAACTGTCCTTCTTTATTAGTAGAAAATAGTTCTTCTTACAAATAAACTCAGCCTTCTTGTGCTAGTGAAAAGTATTTCTATTCTACTTCCTAACTGTATTTATAATACAATTCTAATGAATCTTTGACTTCCCTAGATTTAGCCTACTTCCCTGAGTTTAGGACTTCCAAAATTTTTCTTTTTAGTGCCTTGCACTAGGAAAAGAAAATAATAAATTACATAAAGTGACAAAATTTCAAGTAGGCACAGTTGGTATTGAAATGTATTCACCCCACACATTAGCTTCTTCTGAGATAGTTTGATAATCTATTGGTTCCATCAATCTCACAGTTACTTCATGTATAGACAAATTTGATTCCACTTCTATCACTTTTGTTGGAGTCAATCTATATAGACATTCCAAGAGATGATTGTTGATGGAGGCTTGTGCAAGGGCCAGGTCTTAACATATTCTTAACTTATGGTCTCCATCTTCTGAATGTATTGTTTCTCTTCAAACAATCTATCTTGTAGAAATTTCATATGCTGATATTTATCTGGGAAGTCCTTAGTTTTCATTGTCGAAAAGATATTTAACTTATTATGAATTGGGCACATTTTTTTGTAGAACTCTGTGAATCTTTCCAAAGTTTTTTCAATTCCATTGCTCAATCTTAAAGAATATTTACTGCAAACTTCCAAAAGTGATAATTCTATCTTTAGACATATTGTTGTATTTTGAGGCAAGTGTTCAAGGAATGCTGAATTGGACTCCACCCACGTAAGTTGGATTTGAACCTTTTCTGCAACCTTCAATAGACTTGTTCTAAAATAAAGTGAATCTGCTGCAATTTCATTCAACCTTGTCTCTTCCCGCTTGACCTTATATATATCCTCCGCAATTTTTAATTGGACTTGATGTATTTTCCTTCGGATTATGTCGGATTGATCACAAAAAGGAGTGATGTATGGTTTCCTGTCATTTTCTATATTCAGTTGATATTCAAAAGATCCTCTCTATGTTACTAGTTCCTCTACTTGGGCTCTTAGTTATTCCACTTGACGGATTGCAACATATTTCTGTAATTCCAGTTCTGTAATTTTGTCTTCAAAACCCTTTTTCTCCCCTTCCATAATGGTCATTTGCACCACTAATGCATCCCTATATGTTCCTATATATTGATACTCCTTTTGGAGACTTTCCTTCTCGGATAGTGTAGCCTCGTGCTTCCTTTTTAACTCTCATCCTTCTCCTCTTTCTTTGACTAAAGTGTCTTTCATTTTGAGCATCCTTTCTTTATAATTCTCTGCATCTTCCACCAACTTGTCAACATTATCGGCATTGGCTTGCACAACTTCTATACTTACAGATGCTAGTAATTTGGGGTCTTGATTGGTGTGTTCCACAACAACTTTCTTGGTCATTATGACTACATCAGGTTGAGTGCCAATATTTAACCTTTTCTCTGACCTCCTAATAATAGTTTTTCTTTCCTTGTCAAAGAATATAGTGTCTAAGCATGCCATTGTGTGATGCTTAGATGGAGTGAAAGGAACCAGTCCTAGTTTTGCAAGAGGAACGTGGCCTCCTGTGATCGCTCCACTTGATGAGATAGGGGGGTCCATTGGATTGTCTTGGGCGGTGTCTTGTTCCAAATTGTATTTCTCCTTATTCTCTTGCTTCTTCTTTCTCAATTTTTTGGCTGCTTTCTCAACTTATCTTCATGCTCTTTCTTCTGATTCCTTTTGTAATATTTCTTCCTCTTATTTTTCCCTTTCAACCTCCTTGACTTGTTGCTTCCCAAATTTTTCCTACAATATCTGAGCATCTTCTGCTCGTTTCCTTTTAGCTTCTTCCTGTTGCTTCTTCTTTTCTGTTGCGCTACTGCTACCTTTACCCGCAATTGTCCTGCTCTTTTTCTTGAAATGCTTACTTAGAGCAGTCATGTTGATGGCATTCCTATATGTCTCCTCATATTTATCAAAATGATGAGATTATTTATAACGAACTCCTACAAATGCACAATGGTCTGCAACTTTACCCATCGAGTCATTTCTGTGGAAACTAATTTCCCCAAAGTGGAAATTTTCTAGACACTTTACAAATTCAGATGTGCTTTTGACCCTAGTGAATTTATAACTTCATATGTAAATGGGAGGTGGTGGGAAAGTTGTCTTTTTCATGTCGAATAGAAAATTTCCTACTCCATCTATGAACAACCATCTAACTGCTTCCTTGTGGACTACATATTCCATGTCATATTTAGGCATCAATGATGGGGCTCTAGATCCTCCATACATCCTCAGGTAAGTACCTTTCTGAGAGAAATAATAATCCTCGTATTCATAGATGACTTCCATGGCACTTTATGACATATAGTTGGACTCTTTGAGGAAAATTAGTTCATACAGAGGCATTAAAACCTCCTCGCATATAATCTTGTAGAATCCTCAGTACTTATGCACCCATAGAATTTGTTAGGCCACATATATTGGGGTCTTAATGTTATCCCAATCACAATCGAGTGTTGGGAATGTTTACTAGCATAGAAGGCAATCTATCAATTAAGAATCCATGTATAATTTTGAATTTCTTTGAGTCATCCCTCCCTGTGCTACAACTATACATGAGGACAAGCTGCTTGATATAATGTCGGATCAATTCAAAATTGTTCCTTCCAAGGCCACAAAGTACATCACTGGGATACAACATAACTTGTAGAATATCCCATTTTCCCGGCCAAAGATCTTGTTTAGCATTAGGGATATGACCTTGTAAGGGGTTCATAAACTTGCAGTATCATATTTGCCAGTGTATTTCTATCACAGCTATTTAACTGCATCCATCATTCTTTTGGAACAATCCATAATGTCCAAATCCACATTTTTAATCCATTCATCCGTCATCATAATGCATGGGGTTGGTAGTATGCAGGCTCTAGTTATGTATTCTAGAGTGAAGGAAGAATAAGCTTCCCCTTCTATGTTGGAAATCATCATCGTGGACTAGTCTGTTAGAATAATCAACCCATAGTTACCTACCTTATACATTAATTAAATCATTTTTGTCTTATTACCTAGCTTCCTAGATTCCACTCTATGCTAGTTGCCTTCTACATGTCCTAGAAGTCAACACATGCTAAAACTAATTCATGGAGCTCTTGGGAAACATCCTGGAAACCCATTTTAGCATGTCCAGTTTATTCTAGATCCTCCAAAGTGCATATATGCTTAAAAAGATTCCTGTTTTATTGAGATTTAAGGAAAAAGGAAAAGCTAGACTAAGTGTAGTTGAATTATTTTTTTCCCACATAATACTCCCTCCTTTTCTCCTAATAAAAGAATGTATGAGTTTTTTTTCCATCCCTCATTAGCTTTCCTACTTGACTTATCCAATTCATGAGCATCTTGGTGGATTTGGAAACTGCTTTATGCACCTATGGGGTATTTGACTGGATTTAGTAAGCCTTCTTTTTGACCTTTTCGAATGGCATCCTTATGCGTTTGAATATCTCATGTAATTATATATTATAGCATCATATTACTTCATAATGTTGGCTATTGTACACTTACTCAATACAGATTAGTGTTATGCTCCAATTTCAATCTCCTTTGGTGTTAATTTTGCATGTTTGATTAGCAATTTTGTGAGTGTAATTATTATATCTCTTGGGTTCAATTTCCATATGGTATCAGAGCCTTTGTATATTGATTTATCTCCTTCCTTATTGCTATTTCAGGTTTGACATCTTGACTGGGAGCGCATTCTGCTGACTAGAGGGCACAGTTTCTGAGCTATGGACCAATCTCAAAAGATCATCTTGAGTCCATTCAATTTATTTGAGTGGAAAGATGAGATGGAGATATTTTTGAGAGTGAAAGGTATCTACAAGGTGACTATGGAAACAGTGGGAGAGATCAATGCAGCTGCACAGAAAATTAAATGGCACAACAGGAGGGATGAGTCCTATGGTCGTTTGTGTCGAAGCATTTCAAGAGACCTCCTCTTCCATCTTGATGGATTGAAATAGCCGAATGAAGTGTGGAAGAATATTATAGAGATTTTTGGTAATACAGATGAGATGAGAGGACATCAAATCAAGAATGATATGATCTCCTTGAGTCATAGTAGCTTCAAATCCTTGCAACTCTATTTTTCCAAGTTTAAAGCCCTTGTTTTGCAGCTAAAATAGTGTGGGATTGAAAAGAAGGAAGAGAAACTAGTTTTGGCCATACTCTCTAAGCTTGGACCTGACTATTAGTGTTTTTTTTTACCTTCCATGCCACCAAGTTGACAGCTCGAGCCTGGAAGATGCCTAAGCTTGTAGAGTTCATGGAATCCCTCACACAGGACCAAGATAACTTGGTGATGATGGGCACCATCAAACCTTCCAAAGACCAAGATTTGGTTGCTGGATATTCAAGGGTGGATTCAAAAAGAAAGAAAAAAGATAAGAATCCACCCGAGCAAAAGAGAGACAAGAACAAGTCTCAAGAGGAGCCCCAAGGTTCCAAGAAGAACTCCTAGAAGAAGAAGAACAAAGGAGAAATGAGAAAGTGTGCATACTACAGTAAGGGATATCATCCTAAGAGCTCTTGTATCAAGAAGAAAATTGACATGTTGACCCAAATCCTAGAGAAGAATAACATCTCCCTTCCCGGTTTCTCAAAGAAGAGGGAAGGAGGATCAAATTTAGAGGATAGAGAGAGAGTACATGCCTTGGTTGCTGGCACATCAAGCTCACCTAGCTTCATCATAGACTTTGGAGATTCTAGACATATGGTTTCAACAAAAGAGGCATTCTCCTCTCTTGACATGTTGAAAGGTCCACAAATAGTTTTGGGAGATGACTCTCTCAGTGACAGTTTGGGGAAGGGAAGGATTGATCTTGACCATGGTAAGTTCAATAATGTGTTGTATGTTCTAGGTCTTGCCTCTAATCTCTTGTCAGTGTATCAGATGAATCACACTGGGTCTCCAAAGAAGGTCATCTTCTCCCTTGATGATGTTGAAATCACTGAGATTTCGATTGGTAAAGTCACAGCAAAAGGTGTTGTTGATCACACTTCAAAGGTATACATGTTTTCCCATTTTCTACCCTACTTAAACCCCTCTGCTCTTCTGATTCATGCTAATCAGGAAAGAAAGATTTTGCATGAAATATTTGTCCATCTTAACTACATGTATCTTTCTGATTTGAGTGAAAAATATATGGTCATAGGGTTACCAACGATCAAGTTTTCTAGGGGAGTCTATCAAGGTTGTATCCTAGGAAAACACCTAGAGCACAAATATGAGAGAGCTAGTCATGAGAGAACCTCTGCACCTCTTGAGTTGATCCACAGTGAAATTTATGGTCCATTTCCTCATATGTCCATGATTCAAGCCAAATATGCACTAATATTCATAGATGACTTTTCCAGTTATTGTTGGGTTCACTTCCTAAAGCATAAGTCTGAAGTTTTTGACCTCTTCAAAGTCTTTAAAGCCTTGGTTGAAAACCAGTATGGGAGGAAACTCAAGATCCTCATATATGATAATGGTGGTGAGTATGCCAAGTCTTATTTCATTCAGTATTGTAAATATGTAGGTATTCATATGCAGCATTCAATCCCTTACACACCACAGCAAAATGGTGTCGCTGAGAGAAAGAACAGGTTACTGAAGGAGATGGCAACTTGCATGATGGAGGCTAAGACTTTGCCACCAAAGTTTTTGTCTGAGGCTATAAAATGTACATCCTACATCTAGAATAGGGTTCCTCATAATAATATTGATGGTATGACTCCTTTCAAATCTTGGAGTGGGCACAAGCCAGATGTGGCCCATTTCAGGATTTTTGGCTCAAAGGCTTGGGCTAGAATTCCAACTAAAAAGAGAAAGGCTTTGCATCCCCAAAGCTGAGAGTGCCTACTTGTTGGGTATTATAAATATTCAAAAGGGTACAATATGATAAACTTGAGCACTAACAAAGATTTCATTGAAATAAGTGTTCAGTTCCAAAAAGAGCCTTTAGTAGCAGTTGAAGTTGGAGAGTCTTCTTCACCACCAGATCCATTGATTGTAAGTGGAAATACTAATGAGTTTGCTAATTCTGATATGTCTGATAATTATTATTTGATTGCATATCCCAACAGTCCTACAAGACTAAAATGAGAATAAAAGAACATTCATGTAGCTGGGGAACTAGTTGGAAATCCTAGTGACACTAGGAGGACTAGATCTCAGTTTGAGAGTGCCCTTTGTGTGAAAGATCCTTTATTTGTTGAGAAGTTCTATCTAATGGTTCAATAATATCCACAGACATATGAATATGTAGAACATGATCCAAGATGGAAAACAACCATGAAAAAATAATTCAGCTCACTTTAGAAGAACAACACTTGGGAACTGGTTGATCTTCCCCTTCCCCCAGGGAGGAAGCTAGTTCAATGGAAGTGGGTTTTCAAGACTAAGTTTTCTGCTGATGGTTCACCTTTGAAATATAAGTCAAGATTGGTGGCCAAGGGATACTCACAAGTACATGGTATTGAATACAATGAAACCTTTGCACTAGTGGTAAAGATGGACTCCATAAGGCTAGCTTTAGCCATTGCAGCTTCGAAGCAGTGGGAGGTACATAACATGGATGTGAATTGTGCTTTCCTAAATGGGGATCTCACTAAAGAGATTTACATGCAGCAACCTGAAGGTTTTGTTTCTAATCCATATTTAGTGTGCAGGTTAAAGAAATCATTGTATGGGCTCAAGCAATCCCCTAGGGCTTGGTATGCCAAGATTGATGGATTTCTGCTGTCATTGATTTTTGTTCGATGCAAGTATGATCCTAATGTCTATTTGAAGCTGATTCATGCTTCTTTGATGATTATTGTCTTGTATGTGGATGACCTTATGATTACAGGAAGTACAAAGAAAGAGATTGCCTCCTTGAAGGATGCAATGAACCATGCATTTTCTATGACAGATTTGGGATTTGTTACCACCTAAGTTGTACTTAGTGGTTTTTATCAAGTGATCTTGGTGAACCGGACAAAGATGATTTGTTCGGACTTCAGAAGACCTTCAGAATTGTTTCTGGGAAGTGCTTGTTGTACTATATCACATGTTCATACCCCATAGGGGAGTTGTAATAAAATGCTCTAGCATGATAGTGTCTGTAAAAGACTCAGTCTCTTAGACTTTATTTGTCAATCTGATCAGCCCAGAGTGTTTTTTCCCTTGGTTATTATTGGTTGTTGAATAAACGACTGATAATTTCTAAGTTTTTCACTCAATAACTCCAAAGTTGGGGTGGTCGGCTTGGCATTTAGGCCCAGTGAGGTCATTAGAGTTTATGTGTCAATGTATAACCATGCAAGGCATCATGGTAGAGTCATATGAACATGTCTAAGTCCCCCTAGGTTTTAAATTTTTTTAATTTTTAAAGTTTTTTTAATTTTAATTTATCCACAAAAGTTAGGCTATTTTTTAATAGTCTAATTGGAAAATTTGGTTTTGTAATAAAAGTGGGCTCGAAAATCAGTTTCAGTCATGGGGGTGCTCATTTTCAAACTAAGAGCACCATGTAAACCCATAAACCCACTTTTTTCTAAGTTTTGAGTGATTTTTCCATCACTTGGGTAAAAATATCTAAAAATCAAATATTGATTATTTAATTGATGAATTAATTAAATAATGGAGAAAACCCCAAATCCTAAATCATTGGGATTTGCTTCGATTTGACTAAAATCAGTCTCATCGTCTTGGGATTGACTGGATATGACAATTCATTGACTGAATCAGGTGATATGGGCTGATATGGGAGTGCACCACATCATGCAATCTTGGGAATTTTTCCCTCCCTCTCTCCTCCACATGTGTGGGCTCATCTGGATGGGTTTTGGTGGATGCTTTAGTCAGTAGGTTGAGGTATCAGTTAGATCAGCTCTCTGATTGGTAGTTGCACTCAGTGAGACTCATATGAAACTCAAATAGACTCATACCATGCCCATATTCACTCCACATGTAGCTGCAGTCTCTCTCTCCTTGGGATTTGCGCCCCCTGGGCTAGATCTCATGTTTTTTGCTATAAATAAAGAACATATTACCTTTTCCAAGCTAGTTAGAACTGGGATTGAGGTGATTTTGCTATTATACTATTTTTATTGTTCATTTGAAATAAATAGAAGCTTTGAGGCAAGACGGTGTCATGTTATTGTATGTGTGGATGAGCCTTGCCATGTTTTACTAAGGTAACCTGTATCTATGTTCATAATTTGCTGATTGTTTGTAGATCCATTGCTAAAGATTGATAATAAGTTTATTATGATATTTATAGGAAAGGAGTATGTTAATAATTTTATTGTCCATCTCTTTCCTTTTTATGCATGTTTAGAGATCTAGATTCAACATTTTTTATAAGTTTATATGCATGCTATTCTAAAATCTTTGTTTATGTATTAACCGGATCTCACAAGAATTTTGGCAAGTCTTTGGATCAAGTTGCAGGTTCCTAGCTTGGAGAGGGTGCTGATCTAGTTTGCTTCCTCACTTTCTCCAAAACTTGCTCAAAGGCATAGTCCCTCGACATTCCATTGGAAATCTCCACGGTTTATCTTCAAGGCTTCCAGCACTCTTTCTCTCTCTTCCTCTTTCAAAAAATCAATTTTACCTAGTTACTTTGTTTACAAGCTTTGTCATTATTCAGTTCTATAATTTCAAAGTAAAACTTACATATATTTGTTATTTCAAGGCTCATAATCTAGATCTCATTCCTAAAGGGTTTCATAAAGCATTCTAGATCTAGTTTAGGGAAATAATCCGTTTTGCATGGCAATTTAAAGAGAATCCGTAGGTTGCATGCTCTAGATTTATTTTTCTGTTTTAAAAAGATTAAATCCAGGAATCAGTGCATATTTTATTGGTTTTCCAAACAACAAGCCAAGATCCCAAGGAAAGCTTTCTTTCCTTGGTTCCTTTTTCACCGTTTTAGCTAGTTTTAACTTAGTTTTGTTTGGTTTAAAGTAGGCTGACACAAAGGTACTTTCAAAGTTATTTTGGGAATATTTCATTATAATAATGTCTCTATATTTTATCAAGCATAACAGAAAGAGGAGAGGCTGCGGTTCGAAAGTGGATTTTGGATCATCTGAATCCCTTGAGGGGTCTCCCTTTTGACCATAATTTAAAATTTTGGGAAATTTGTAAAGCCTTGGTTTCATCTTGTATAAAAACCAAGAGGATTCAGATAATTTTACTGACATTGTAACATAAAATAATAAAAAATTTCTCTAAATAGGATCTTTTGAGCCCATTCCCCATCCCCCCTGGGGGGATTCACGCCTTTTTTGTCATTTTTCGCATTGTCTTACTTCTTTTCAATTTAGATTAGTTTAATTCATGTAGAATAACATTATTTGATTACTTTATCATATATTCCATATTTCAGTATCAAAGTAACTTGAATACTTACCCCACGACTTCTTAATTGACCCGCAAGGGGAAAGAGAAGCGTGGTAGGAATAATTAGAATAACTGGTGGTTTGATTTGTTTATTTTGATTATTATATTTTATTTCCTGTAAGTAATTGTTCTAAAATCAACCCCCTCCTTGAATCCCTGATTGAGATCCACTTGGACCGAAAGAGGTTCCTAGAGGGTTTTTCTTTCTAAGAAAACACACCCTTTAAAACTCACTAAAATTGACAAGACTCTAGTGTGTATGCTCTGCACTTGGATATGGTTCATCCAATCAGTCAAGCTGCATCAAAATCAATGTGAGTGACTAGTTTAATTAGTCTTCAAATTCCTTAATCAACCACCATCAAGCGAAAATCCAACGCCTCGGTCAAACTATAAACGGTGTTAAAATACCCAAAGGAAGCGGGAACTCCTAAAAAGTGACCTCATGGAACCGATCTCTTTACAGCTTTGGATGTATTATGAACAATAGCCTCAGAGACTCCATTCATCCCACATATTCCTTGCAGGTAGCCGTGAAGGTTCATTTTTGGACATACTACAAGTACCCTCGGGTATATTTGGAGTCCCTCCCTCGCCTAATTTAATTTATTCATATTTCACATTAACTTAAAATGTACCAAGAGGCAATCACAAAACATTCACTCCAAGCACATGCAAATACAATGATTATTTTATGACTCCATTTTAATGCACTGGATATTTTCTTTATATATATATGTTGTGTCTCAGCATTGTTCTTTCATGTGCTCATTTTTTATCTTGTCATCTATGGTTGTTTATGGTTAAATTTCAAACTCCTAAGTAACTCATTCAGTTTAACTTCACCATACTAAATATTTTTGACTTAGTAACTTAATAGGGTCTTTAGCCCTTGGCTTTGTTAGGAGTTGAGCCTAAACATAGGAGTCAATAACAAGGTGACAGCCTTGACTCGATCGAGTCTTTCCCCCAAGGACACACTGAGTGGCTTGAAGATTTCTTCCACGTCCTTCCTAGGTGTGTGAAAGGCGGCAACAGGATTGTTGATCCAATTCTTGGGTCTCGAAATTACTCAATCCCAACATGGAATCAAAGTACATCAGTCCAAGTATGCCTTAGATTTGCTGAACAAGTTCAACATGAAAGATTTCAAGCCAAGCAAGATTCCCTTCCTTTCATGAGTTAATCTTGAAGAAGCAGGTTCTTCTCCTATGGTAAATAATACACTATATAGGTAGTTGATTGGGTGTTTGATTTATCTTACACACACTTGACCTGATCTATCTTATGTAGTTAGTGTGGCTTCAATATACATGGATCAGCCTCATGAGATCCACTGGAGAGAAGACAAAAGGATCCTAAACTTTGTTCAAGGAACAAGGACTCATGGGATCTTCTACAAAGCAAAATATGATCTTGAATTGATTGGGTTTACTGACAGTGATTGGGTAGGTGACAACACAGATCGAAAGTATACATTAGGATATGTGTTCATGCTTGTAGAAGGACCAATCAGCTGGTCAAGCAAGAAGTAGAGTGCCATAGCACTCTCATCTACAGAAGAAAAGTATAGAGGAGTTGTAAATGAAGAAACTCAATGTCTGTGGTTGTAGGGAATACTTGGAGAATGTGGCTTCGAATCAAAATTTTCAACTATTATCTACTGTGATAATTAGAGCACCATTCAAATTTGTAATGATCCAGTTTAGAGATAGTGAACCAAGCACATTGAGGTCCATATGCACTACATCAGACAACTTGTGCATGATGGTACCATTCATCTACTCTTCTATGCATCTTCAGAACAAGTAGCAAACATCTTCACCAAATTTTTTTGTGAGAAGACATTCAGCAATCTCAAATCACTGCCGGGGATTTCTGATCATGCTATGAATCATGATTGATGACAATATTTCCAAATTTTGTTTTCCTATCAATGTTTAAGGGAGGATTTTCCCACTGGGTTTTTTGCCTCTTTCCTTGGTTGTATGGACAAGCAGTATGTAAAGGGTGACTAAGCCTTGTTACTAGGCCCTATAGTTTTCTTATATTTACTCATAAATTCAGGCTTAAGGAGGGGTGTTATAATAATCAACCCATAGTTACCTACCTTAGACATTAATTAAATCATTTTTGTCTTATTACCTAGTTTCCTAGATTCCACTTTATGCTAGTTTCCTTCTACATGTCCTAGAAGTCAACACATGCTGAAAATGAGTCATGGAGCACTTGGGAAACATCTTGGAAACCCATTTTAGCATGTATTCTTTATTCCAGATCCTCCAAAGCACATATCTGCTTTTTCTGAAAAGTTGCCCGTTTTATTGAGATTTAAGGAAAAAGAAAAAGCTAGACTAGGTGTACTTGACTTGTTTTTTTCCCACATCATCCTCCCTCATTTTCTCCTAATAAAAGCATGTATGAGTTGTCTTTCCATCCCTCATTATATTTCCTACTTGAATTAGCCAATTCATGAGCATCTTGGTGGATTTGGAAATTGCTTTATGCACCTATGGGGGATTTGACTAAATTTAGTAAGCCTGCTTTTTGACCTTTTCAAATGGCATTGTTATGCATTCAAATCTCTCATGTAATTATATATTTCAGCAGCCTATTAATTCATAAGTTTGGCTATTGTACACTTACTCAATATAGATTAGTGTTATGCTCCAATTTCAGTCTCCTTTGGTGTTAATTTTGCATGTTTGATTAGCAATTTTGTGAGTGTAATTTTTCTATCACTTGGGTTCAATTTCCATAGGGTCTATCTGAGGTAGAATCCATATCATTAATTCAGCACATGGAAAAATCCCTAGGTGCATGGAATCCTTAGTGATGCATGATTTTCTGATATTTTCATATAAATTCATATCTTCTAGGACCACCTAAGGGACATTTTGGTCTCTGATCATTTGATATATTTCTCCCCACTTGAACTCTTGATTAGACCCTATTATATCCTTAGTGTCTTCATATGTGATTTCAATCCTAGATATAATCTTAGCATCTAAATCAGCCTCGGTGGCCTTGGATTTATTCTTTTCGCTCTTCTTAGGCATGGTGTGAGGTGAGGACTGAAACTGTAGCATGGTCACAACTAGAGATGTCTTAAACATTCTGATGATTAAAAAAAACATGTATTTACATCAATATGAAATAACCAAAACACATGAATCATTGTTTAAAAGTCACTTCTTCTTTTAAAAGATGAGAATTATAGCTAGTGTATAACATGACATAAGAAAACATAAGAGTATTTAACATTTCATTGTTAGTCACTCAAAAACAGTCTCGTGCGGGAAAGAGAAATCACTCCCTAGAGGTTTCTTAGTCATTTTATACTTGCAGCAAGGGTGAATGTTTGGAAAATTTTTAAATGAAACTCATCAACACACATGTATATATTATTCTGGGAGTTGCATCACTGATTCTTTAAAATATTAATTATCACTGTCTGCATAATTTACAATCTTTATTAATTTATTTTCACAAACACCAAAATGTTAAGACCTCTTGACTTGACTTCCAAAGGTAAGAGAACAACCCAGAAAAAACACGCAATGACTTAATAAGCTTGAAACTGTGGACACCTTGGGGAACCTTGAAACCCTAGTTTGTATTAGAATTTGAATTCCATTTATATATTCAAGCAATTAGTTCTAATAATGTTTGCATCAAATGGAGAATGAAGATGCAAACTGAATAAAACAAACCACACAAGAAACGAACAAGTATTGCTCAGGAATTTACAGTATCATTCAAAATAATAATATCTGGTGTTACAATAGTTTACATAGGAAATAATTCGAATGCATGGGGTATGAATTCGAATCTCCCAAGTGGATATGACTGTATCTAACTAAATATCTAACTCATGGTCTCTCAATAAATATCGGAGTCCAACATATCAACTCCCATATGTCCAACAACTCAAAAAAATAGTGACAGCTAGTTAACACAGTGCAACTGAGTGTGGTAGGTGGGGAAAGGTGCCTACTCCACATGAATCCATGCAAGACATGGGATAGCTAACTATTTGTGAACTAACTAAAAGTAACTTGGGGATAATTGAGACTAACTAGTACTAACTAAAAACAAACTAAAGTAGGTTGGTGTCGGGACTCATAGTGGCTCCTAAAATGTAGGGATTGGTCTAGGAGGCACCCAAACTGATGCATACACATGTAGTAAGTGATAGTTAACCTATACCAGTGTTCCCCACACTCCACTGACTAGTACATGTGGCCCCATTATGCCAAGTAGACCCAATTGTACTAGTGAACCCAATTAATTAATTAAGGTTCCTAAGTTAGGAAAAATTAATCTAATAGACAGTATGGTCAAGGGAGGATTAATAATCCTAACACCCCCCTTTAATCCTAAATTGGAAAATTGTGGGCCTTGGTAACAAGACCATATGTCACCCAAATAAAATCTAAAATATAGTAAAAAATTTTGTTTAATACAACCAAGGAAACAAGAGAAAACCTCATAGGAACCCCCCCCCCGCTAAAAAATAAGCAGAAATACAAATTTTGAAAAAACTTGTGAAACTTTTTTCTGCTACTATGCAGCAGCAGTATCTTGGTTCTTCTATGTAGGTGAACCCATGAATCCAAACAATATGCTTATGTCTAGAGGAATATTTTTCTTTGGAATAAGAACAATGTACCCAACTAAATAAAAAATATAAACAACTACACAGTGAAAACTGGACCCATGTAGAGCAGCTGAAATCAACTGAAGAGAGGGTACAATTTCTTGAGAATTCAAACCATGTGAGGAAAAACCAAGAACCTAATATATTTCATCCTTGAACAACAAACCATGAGTGGTAAAATCAGCCCCAAGTGTTAGGAGCAAGTGTCCAAGCGGATGCAGAATGTCTCCCTCTTGACTAGTTCTGTGAGAAGATTAGCATGTGACCAAAGGTAGAGAAGCCCTAGGAATTTGAAGAGTGAATACTTGAGATCCATAATATGATATAGATTTATAAATATCCAATATTTCACAAAATCTGATATCATCAAATTCATAAGAAAGAACTAACATCGAATCCTCAACAACAAAATTGAAAGAGACTTGCGGTGCTTGATTTGTCACACCAAAATTGGTGAAACCAGCTAGAAGAAATAATGAAAGATATTGAATATTGAAAACTAAATCACATATTATCAGATCAGAAAATAAATCAGATCCAAAAATATTCATATCATATCCAAAACGTTTCTCCACCGAGATGGTAGATGCACAATTTTCTCCATCTTCAAAATTCTGATTTTCGGTGCATGTAATTCTGTAGGAATTTACTGGAAGCTCTAGATTAATGAGAGTGGGTGGATCACTCTTATAATATGATATTATTTACATAATATCACTTATATTACTGATATTCACACCATAAACATCATTATATATAGAGAAATCAAATTCCTCTACCATTTCTAAAACAGTTACCGGTAAACTATGCACAAAATTTAAAGAATTACTGGAGAATTTTTGCAAAGAATAGGAAGAGTGTCTTTCTTCACAAACATAGATTTGAATGTCTTCTTCTGGATCAGCCATGTGAGGAGATGAGATATCAGGGATCTCATACACTTCTAGAGCAGCAGGAGAAGGAGTCACTTCAAGGATACTTTCTTCCATTCGAATTGACTGTAGGGAAAAATATGTTTCTTCTTCATCTTCAACAATTTGCTTTTATGTAGGAGAGGGAATGAAATCATCATGATGGATTTGATATAAACCTCTCTCAACATCTGGGATTTTAGATTCATCTCCCATATGAATGATAGGTCCTCCTGATAGAAGGAAGGTGATGAAGGATTCCCTGGAAGCAACCATGTGGTTGGATGCCCCAGAATCTATCACATAATCCTTTGATGGAGAGAGGATTGCATGCAAGCATATATCCTCTTCTTCAGCCTGATCTTCATCATCTGACATCACTTCCTTTTGTGGAAGGGAAACATTTTTCTATACACATAAATATTTCATCTGGTCAAGGGTCTTCTTCATGCATGAGTCTTCTGGATGAAAAACCCTCATATAGTAGGGACACTTTTTATTTTTCTTCTTACAGCCGGAGGCTCCTTCGGAAGTTTGCTGATTTTGTTTAGGATTCAAATCAAATTCATTTGTATCTTTCTTCTTTGATTTCTCCTTTTCTTGTGCTTTGGAAGATTCAAAAACTACGAGAGCTTGATCTTTGGATTTCTTGATGACTCCCATTCAAATCAACTTGTCTTGCTCCTTGATTAAGGACTCGGAAAAAGAGTCTAATGAAGGAACCTTCCAATCAGGAAATATTTCCTTCTTGGAATGAAATATGGAAAACAACATAGAATAATTAGAGCCTATTTTGCTGAGTATGGAAAGGACATTCTGCTCATCCTTCTGCTCTATTCCGCATTGTCTGCATTGAAGTATTAGAGACTTGAATTTAGTAAAGAATTGCTTAATGGTCTTGAAATTGCTGGGATGTAAAGATACCAATTCATTCTATAGAATGTATTCCCAAATATCATCTTGTTTGTTAAACAAACTATCAATATTCTCCTAGGATTCTCTGGGAGTCCTCAATCCTTTTACGTGGAAGAGGATATATCTGGATATATAAGTACATAAGTACCTGAATGCTTCATCACAACAGTTTAGAAACTTGTTCCTCTCTATTGGCAGATGAGGCTCAGGATCCGATCCATGTATGATCTTGTGGTATCCATGCTTGCACAAGGCCAGCTGCATATCAATCCTCCAATCAGGATAATTGGAAGTTGTGAGGATCTGTGGTTTAGGAGTTTGAGAACTCATAATTGCTCTGGCTGGAACACTACAAATACTTCACACAAGCTACATAGCACCTATCAATTTCACTACAATAACATACTAAAACATATGAAATGTTAGAATCATGATTTTTCTCTTGGCATGAACATTTTTTCAGGGTCCATCACGCCCTCTCAGCTTCTCTAAATAAATCCATAGTTGGCAAATTTTCATAGGGGACTTTTGTGGAAACCCAACTACTTCTGATCTTCGATGGGGAGAAACAAGCATGAAACCTACCTGAGAAGGATCTGATACCATATTAGAATTTGAATTCCATTTAGATATTCAATCAAATAGTTCTAATAATGTTTACAACAAAATAATGGAGATACAAACTGAACAAAACAAACCACACAGGAAACAGAAAAGTATTACTCGGGAATTTACAGTATCATTCACAATAATAATATCGGTGTTACAATAAATAATTTGAATGCATGGGGTATGAATTAGAATATCCCAAGTGGATATGACTGTATCTAAATGAATCCCTAACTCATGGTCTCTCAATTAATATCGAAGTCCAACATATCAACTCCCAGATGTCCAACAACTCAAAAAAATAGTGACAGCTAGTTAACTCAGTGCAACTGAGTGTGGTAGGTGGGAAAAGGTGCCTACTACACATGCATCCATGCATTATCCATGCATGACATGTGCTAGCTAAATTTTTGTAAACTAACTGAAATTAACTGGGGCCTAACTGAGACTAACTAGGACTAACTCCAACTAACTAAAGTAGGTTGGTTCTGGGGCTCCCAGTGGCTCCTAAAATGTAGGGATTACTCTAGGAGGCACCCAAATAGATGCATGCACATGTAGTAAGTGTAATTTAACCTATATCAGTGTTCCCCACACTCCAGTGACTGCTACATGTGTCCTGATTAGGCCAAGTGGACCCAATTGTACTAGTGGACCCAATTAATTAATTAAGGTTCCTAAGTTAGGAAAAATTAATCTAATAGATAGTATGGTCAAGGGGGGATTAATAATCCTAACAGTTTGAACCTAAAATCCATGAAAACCCCTCACATGAAAATCCATGAAAAATCAATCTAAACTAGATGCACACGGAGAAACACCCGACTTAGCGCAACTTGATCATAAAAACCTTTTGGTTTGACATACACATATTCACGACTCACATAACAAAACCAAATGGTGCAAGGAAGGTTGAGATATATCTCATGACAGTTGGGCTATCATGAGGGAAGAGCACTCATCGAGGTCAAGGGTTTTCTTGAAACTAGACTTGGGAAGACTCTGGTGGTCGACTAGTCAAAAAAAGGGACCCTGTGGGCTGGGTTTAGCTTTTAAAACAAGGCCATAGATAGTGATAAAAAAAAACTCACCATAATAACCCTAAAATTCCAATAGTATAGTCCTTTCAAGATTCTAAAATAAGATAGGACAAACGATAAGTTTTAGGGACTTCCTGACAATTGTTGGTATGGGTACAGTGCTTGGAAAGGAAATTCGAAAGCTCCAAGTGTCCAATGTTGATTCGATGCATCTAAAACTGGATTACAGTAACAAAATGTAAAAAATCACAGTGCTTATATAACAAACATTGCTGCGGTGGTCGGGTGAATTAAACACGATACTCAAAACTTTGTTTCGGCGATAACCTTTTAAAACCCGTTGAACAATATTGACAGCTCATTGGTGACTTTCCCAACTTTCCAATGTATCGGTTGTGAAAGTTGATTTTTTGAGACAGTGTCATTTGAACTCATTTAAGTCATCCGATGGAAACTTCTCGATGCATTGCTATGGGATATAAAAGATTAGTTTTCCAACTACAAATTCCAAGTCTCATCGAAGGAATCGACTGCAAACAATGATTTTTTTCGATAGCGTCAGCTAAACTCAGAGAATTCCCCCGATAGAAAACATTGACAGAGAAATCTGAGTTCTGTCGATAGTGTCGGTAAGGAAAAGTGAGTTCTGTTGATGGTGTCGATAAAAATCGGCGAGAAATTATGATAAAATCAATGATTTATTCTGATAAAGAATTTTCCCTTGGTAAAAAAACTTCAAAACTTGGCCGAAAAATAAATTTGGCTTAAAAGAAAATCGGAAGCAACTCGTCAGTGGTTTGTGATCATGTCAAAAGAACTTGCTTAGTTCTTCTGATATGTCTATGAAACTGGCCGAGTTGATCCGATACGTGGGATGAAAATGCTGAGTTCTTTTGATGTGTCAGATAGACTCATTGAGTTTTCTAACTTATCAAAATAACCTTTTTGTATTAATAAAAAAAAAATCTAAGTTATGGAATGAAAATTTCAAGAAGTAGAATCAGTATAAGGAAGGCTTAAAATCAAAATTGTAAGGAGGGGCTCTAAAAATGTAAAAATTTTGGGAGGTAGTGGAAGCAGCAACAAATGGTGACTAGCTGGTGAACACAGATCTTTGAAAAACTATCTTTTCAAAAAAAAAATGCTACATGGTACTTGATTATAGCAACTTATTCAAGGCCTATTTCGAGATTATTTAAGAATCTATACTTTTCTAGCGATGTAAAATTTTGTGTATCACACTGATTGTATTCTTTTGGGGTAGGTTAACCAAGATTATAAGTCCCAATAAATCTCTTGGGGAATAGATACAAGATTCATTGTACCTCTGTCTTTTGGTTTCCTCCATATATGACACCACATGATCGCAAGAAAGTTAGACAAATGTATTCATTTGTTCCTCATTCCCATGGTATTCACATTCTTTTAATGCTTAAAGACATTTGTCTTTTGAGTCTTCCTTGATTGCTTCTTTTACTTTGAGAAATTGATTTAGGTTCTTTAATCCATAGTGTCCTTTTGTGTGAGTGATGGCTTGTTTCAACTCATGGATGGAGAAGAACCTTTCTGAGAAACCCATTTATTTTACTGATTTATTTCTTCAGTATATCGTCTTGATGTATATTTTCAGGTTCGGAATTTTCGTTCTTTATATTAATCCTTTTGTATTTCATTCTATAGCATGGGATTATTTTGAATTCCATACATCTATCAGTTCTGCTTCCTTTCCATGGGTCTATCGTGGAAAGATTCCTAGGACAAATATTATTGTGAAGGTGAATGGAGCCCCAAGATAGTATTCTAGACCTCATACACCTTGGTTATTTTACAGGGATTAAAAAATAATTCAATGCGTCCTTGAAATAGATTCCCTTTATGTAGTCTATTAATTAAATAATCTCATCTTTAATCAAAATCTTGCATATATCTTCCAATAAGAATTTCTTGGATTTCAAAGCATTTTGCAATTATTCAAATTCCTATGTCCCCAATCATAAAAAATTGAGCTGGATATTTTGAAACAAAATCAAATAAAGTAAATTACATCAATGAAAGAAAGAAAACAACAATAAAACAAGAAAAGACAAGAATGGGTTTATTTATGTACAAAAGGATTCCTAAAATAACTAGGTGAAATATGGTTTGAGAACAAGGCCATTAACATGAATATTCTCTTCCTTCCCTTGTAAATATTGCAACTTATAAATTGAGGGGCCTAGATTCTCTGTAATCTAATAGAGGCCAACCCATAGATGTTGAAATTTGGTATTTGTTCCCTTCTCATCATGCGGGTGATCCCATTTCAGAACCAAGTCTCCTATTTTAAAATTTCCTTTCCCAGATTTTCGCTTGTCAAACCACGTCTTGATAATGTATTGTTGTTGTTTAAATTTTTCTTTAGACTTAAGTGTGGACTCTTCAAGTTTTAGTAGAGTGTTAATATGTGCTTGTAATATTTCACTACCAGATCCCTATGAGGCTTGAGCTAACTGAGAGGATGGAAGCATAACATTCAGGGGTAAAATAGATTATTTCCCATAAACCAAAGAATGAGGAGACACTCCTAAGGAATTATTTGGGGTGACCCTATCTACCCATAATGCATTGGGAAGTGTTGTGTGCCAATTTCTTTGATTTTCAATAACAATATTCTTTATAATTCTGATGATATTTTTGTTTGTTGATTATGCTAACCCATTTTCCTGAGGATAATAATTGGTTGAATGATGTAATTTGATTCCCTTTTCACAAGAAAATTCAGTTATCTTAATGGATGAGAGATAAGATGCATTATCAAAAAAAAGGAAATTGGAACCCTAAACCTAGTCATGATGTTTTCTTGTAGAAAGTTGATGACCACATCTTCATTTACTTTGTGTAGCGGAACCGCTTAAACCCATATTTTGAAATAATATATAGCTATGAGAATATATCTATGTTGTAGTGAATAATTCAGATTTATTTACCCAATGATATCTATACCCCACTGTTCCAAAAGGTTCTGAATTCACGACGGGTTGTAATGGTCCAACGGATTTGGACAATATTCCACTGCTTCTTTGAAACATGTCGCATTTCCTCTCATAAGCATGAGCATATTTGAATAACATCGACCAATAATAGCCATCTCTAAGGATCTTATGAGCAATAGTATCTCTAGAGAAATGTCCTCCCGCGGGGCCATCATGCAATTCCTTAACTACTTTGGAAGCATCATCTTGCTCAAGGCATCTCAGGAACACTCCATCATAGTTTTTTATGAAAATAACTCCTTTCATTATCTAGTAAGAGGATGACTTCAGATGAAGCACCCTTTGCTGCGTAGAGTTCCAATGCTCTAGTAAATATCCTTGTTGGAGGTAATGTACCATATCCCTATACCAAGATTTGAGAGTAGTAAAAATGGGATACACATCAATCATGTTTAACTCTACTTCATTCTCCCAATCAAAATCTTCATTGATATGACCTTCCACAATTAACTTACATAGTCCTTGAACTTTAATACTAGTGGCTGGCTTGAATTCTAAATCATACTCCTACAATATTGTCACACACTTTCCTCTTCGCTCACCTAATTCTTTATGTACGAAGAGCGTTCTAACAGTTGGATGAGGAACGATCACTTTTGTCCTATTTTTTAAAACATAAGGTCTGAATTGTTTGACTGCTTTGAAAACGATGTATACTTGTTTTTCTACAGCAAGGTAATTCAATTCAGTCCCTTGTAATCCAGTGCTCATAAATGATATTGGGTATTCATCTCCCAATTCTCCCTTATGTGTTAGCACTACTGCAAGTGAATTGTTTGAGGAAAAAGTATACAAAATAAAGTCTTTTTCAAAATCAGGACTTCTTAGAGAAGGTGCATGAGCTATTGATGTTTTGATGTCCTTAAACGTGACCTTCTTGACATCAGTTCATTTGAATTCCACACTTTTCTTCACCATTTGTTGCAAAGGTTTCATGATTTGTGCAAAGTTTGGTACAAACCTTCAAAAAAAAATTATTGTACCCATAAATGATTACATAGATTTTTTATTTTGGGGTAATAGAATCTGAGATATAACTTCAATTATTTTTGGGTCTATTTAGATTCCCTTATTTGAAATAATATGACCCAAAAACTTTCCTTTTAGAATTGCAAAAATGATTTTCATCGGATTCAAACATATGCCATATTTCCTAAAGTGATCGAAAAAAATTGTTTTAAATGAAAAGAATGATCTTCCATTTTCTTAGAGAAAACTATCACATCATCAAGATATACCACCACACAATGGCTGATCAATCCCCGAAAACAGATATCCATTGCCCTCTAAAATGTAGCTCCAATATTTATAATACCAAAGGGAATTCTCCTATAAGCAAATGTTCCTCACTCTATTCAAAAAAATAAATTCAGCCTATATTGTTCAACCACTAATACTTGGTTATAGCCTGAAAATCCATCTAATAAGGAGAACAATTTTGAACCTGATACCATCTAGAGAATTTGTTCCATCGGTGGAATTGGATAGTTCTCTTTATCTGAAGCCCTATTCAGATTTTAGAAGTCAACACATAACCTTATTTCTCCTGAATTCTTTCTCATTGGAACCAAATTGGCTACCCGTTCTAACTTTTGGACTCTGAAAATAATCTTTGCATCAAGTAATTTATTTACCTCATTTTGGATTAAAGGTTCCACCTTTGGATGCATTTTCCTCAGTTGTTGCTAGAATGGTTTTACGCCCGCTTTAGTAGGAATAATGTGTTGAATGATATGGGTGTCATATGTATTTAGGTATCCATATGTCCAATAAAATATATCTTTATATTATTGAAACAAATTAATAAACCAACTCCTTTCTCTAGGCGAGAAACACTTTCCTAGGTTCACGTACTTGGGCTCAGCTTTCGTCCCCAAATTTATTAGTTCATATTGAATGGATGAACTTTTGGTTTTGACATTGGATGGGTTTCTGAATTTTTTATGTAAATCAAACATTCCTTCCAGTGTCCTTAATCCTTTGGGAATGAAATTTCCTTTGGTTACTTCTCCAGTTTCTAGATTTTCTTGATGCTCTTCATGATCAATTACAGATTCTTTGAAAGCTTTATCATTTGTCAAAAAATCAATAATTTTTTTATCATCATCAAACACCCTTAATTTTGTAATATTATTTGATACTAATGTCCTAAAAATAAGTTCAATGGAACACTTGTTATTAGTTGGAACTAACCTTGAAGCAAAAACAACTAAAAAACCAGCTGTATCATTTTGTAATCTAGGAATTTAATTGATATTAAAAGCATTAAAATGTGATATTAAATTCCAGACTTCATATTGATATATGTTTAGGTGTGGTGAAAAATGATGAATTGTGTCTCTAACTTTCCTGACTACTATCTCAGAATCACCAAAAAAATTTAAGTTCCTAACGTTAAGTTCAATGGATTTCTTCAGGCCCTGGAATAGAGCTTCATACTCAGCAGTATTGTTTATTCCTTTCTAGGTAAATCAGACACACAAATACCTCCTGATCCCTCTTGTGTTTTGGAACCATCAAAGTATAAAAACCAAAACATATATTCTAAATCTACCTGATTAGTGTTACTTCCTATGTTAGAAACTAAATTTACTATATTACAGTCAATATCATCATTGTGTGAAAATTGAAGTAGATTTGATTGTGTTTCTGATTCACAACTTGATTCTTTGGATTGATAATTCCCTGGATCATGATCTAAAAAATAGTTTCCCAAAAATGAAAGCACAACATTCACTGAATCATTCTTTCCTTCTAACTGAGTTACATTATGTTTCATATGTGGTTCCCTTAATATTTTAATCTGATTTTGACTATTTGTTTATGGAAACAACATGTGGGACCAATCAGTTGCGAAATAACCATTCAGTTTTGTTGACCAGTCTCTACTCAAAATTATTCTATAAGGTTCTGGTATGTCTTCCACCATGATATCTATGAATTGGCAAACTCTAGGATCTGCAAAGAACCGAATCAACACATCTTTCATTGCTCCTATTACTTTAACAACAAACCTATCCAATTGAATGATCCTACAAGGAGATGGTGTGGGTTTACCATTAATATTCTTACATATCAAGAGTGGCATAAAATTGGATGAAACCCCAGAATATACCAAACAATTATGTACATTATGATTAAAAATCTCAAATGATAACAAAAAAGGAAAAGTCTAAGATTTATATTTTCCTCCAATGCTTGCTTCATTAACGTCAGTATCAGAATCAATGGTTTCTGGGATACTGTTGGGATGTGGATCAAAAGCTTCAAGAAGTTTCTTTCTTTCTTGAGTCAAATTACATAATTCAAACAAAGAAATGTTTGCTTTTGTTTTATTAATGTCCTCTACAATATCATGTCCCATGTCATGTTCTACCAAACTTGTCTTGGTGCCTTCTATTTTATTTTCCATATTCTTTATAGGTTTGTTGACTACTGTGTTAGTCTATTTGATGTTTACCAGTTTAGACTTAGGTGTTTTTTGAGTAGTATTGATACTTTTCTCCATGTTCTCTTTTATTTTCTATATTTTTAGTAGTACTCAACTTTCATCCATTACTGGTCCTTTACTTCTAGTTGTGACATTAACAGATGATACCTGGATCTCCTCAGTAGGCTCTTCTTCATTCATCCCTAGTGTGAGCACCCAATCCCAGAGGAACATTGTGGTTTCCTCATTTGTCTCTTTGGGTTCTTTGGTTTGGACTTCTTCTACTGTTATAGCAGATTTCACCACTCTAGGTGAATCACACTTTGTATTGCCTTCCCCTGTCCCGTTGCAGACTCTTTAGACCCCATGGACTATCTTTTATCTTTTTATGTTTCCTTGATCATCCCTAAAACTATATGAAAAATGATATACGCGGATTTTTACCCGATAACCACGTACATACGCGGGTTTGACCCCTATAACTGCGTACATCAGGATGTGTGCATAATCCAAATCCTTTTGGAGTTTTCCTTGACATGGATCCGACTCATTCAACTCCTGGCCTTCCATGTGCCTTGAGATCGCTCGGATTTGACCCTTAATTATCGCTTGTGAAGCTATATAAGGAACCCCTTGGTACATTGAAGGCATATACAGAGATTGAGAGCAACGAAACTATAGTCCATTGTTGCTAGAATTTGTACTTGAGTCTGCATCCCTTTGTCCCTTGGAGCACTATTGTGTTCTTCCCAAGCTTGCCTTTTGCTAGTGAGCTTGCTATCGTGAGATGGAGGATTGAAGTGGTGGAGGCCCAAGTGGGTGATTCAGTTTCTCCAGTTGACAGACGTGGTGTCAAAGGTTGTATCTATCTTGTAATCTCTGATTTATATTAATAAGAACTATCTTTTCCTGTCCAATGATGTGTATTTGATTAAATATTGTATTCATTGGAATATGTCAAATGCTTTTACATTATTGATTATATATGCTAGAATAGATCTAACACCATGATATATAGTATGCTTGTATTGTTTACTTGTTGTTGAGGAAGTATTATATCAATTCAAGCTGAAGATTGGAAAGCTCAACGGGGATCTACTTCAACCGTCCGGAATAAGGTACGAGGTCTGATCCTTTAGTGTTAGACATTTTATTTCTATTGCATATTGGAAAAGATTGATTTCTGGAGTCAAAGCTGTCTGTTGTGGTACCCCAAGCCATAGGAATTTATCTCTGTAATGGAATTGGTGACTCTGCTGGGGAGTTCTTAGTAGTTTTCCTTTGGGGGTGATTTTCTCAGCATTCAATGTATTTGAATTGCTCTTTCTCTGTTGTTTATGTGTTGGGTCTGGGGGCATGTATGCCTTGTAGAGTCTGATTGGAATGAAGTTTGTCTCAACCTGTCTATTTGCCTTGTTTTATGCACCTTTTTCTTCTTGTACGCGGGTTTTTGATTTACAGTCGCGTATACACGCGGTTTTATCTGTTATTTCCGCGTATACACGCGGGTTTACTGTGAACAGTCACGTATACCCTGGTTTTTTCTCCTTTGTGGAAGATAATTGGTTGCTGGGTGAATGATGTTAGTTGCTAAGTCTCCTTTGGCACTGCCTGAGTCTGTTTTGACCTCTGTTTCTGACCGGAAACGTTTTTTTTAAGCCTAAATTTTTTTTTTAGGGAAGTTCTTGTCATGGAATTTTTGATTTTTTGTTTGAGATTAGTGCATTAGAGTTCTTTTACCTTAGTGCTTTGCTTGGATGTTTTTTATGTGTGCTTGCAGAGTCTATGGGTGGTAGAATCATTCTTTTTCTTTTTGCATCTCTTATATTTTCAAAAAATCCAAAAATATTTGCTTATCATAATGCATTGCATTTTGCACTTTGCATTGTACTTGCACTAGATCTAGATTTGCTTTGGAGTACTAGTTAGGACTTCATATAGGAAAAATTTGCATTCATCATTTGAAGAAGAATTGTGCATTTCACGTAGTAGCATACCCTGTTTACATGGACACAATGCATTTGCATTGATTGTTACGGTGTGCATTTTACTTCATGTTGCGTCATAACACCACTAGTTGCACGACCATATCCTATTTTTGAGTAATAAAGCCAACTAAAATCAACGCTGATTAAAATGAATTACACTCTTTTCTTTTCTAGGGTGCACCAACAATCTTAGGTTTTAGGATCTTGGAATAGTTCATTGTAAGTCAATTCTCCAAGATCACTAAACAACAACATCTAGGTGTCTATCCAGGGAGTGTGTGAAATCCTTGATATAACCATCGTTCTCAGGATCCTCCTCTCAAACGGGAGTTAAGCATGAGGCAGTGTGAGTGTTTATTGATTGGGATGAACCCTAGTCATAACTGAGTAGCACTGGAGATATTTCCAGGATTGTATTCGTATCTGGGGGCTCTTTCGAGAGTTTCGAGCTTTGATACCTTGCCCATATGGTGAATCCTGCCTGCGACTATCCGCATGAGCTTTGATTATATTGAGGTGACTTTAGTGACCTTACCTAGGATATCGAGGGGGTACTTGTAGAGGTTATTATGTAGGTTTCCTGGCCAGGTTGGGGTCAGACAGCACAGTTGCTTTACGCGTTGAAGCTGAGGGCCACAATAATTAGTTACGTACCTTCGCTTGTTGTGTATGGGAGTCTCAGGCCTCTCCTAGGCGAGACATACCTACTTCATTCGGGAGCTCACTTATCCAGCCCTTGTTTTCTTGCATTTGGCTTTAGATTTTGTTAGTGATTGCTCTGTACATGCTAGTTGGCCTAGGGTGTACGTAAATAGAAAGTCTTTGCTATTTTTGTTTTGAGTCATTGTGGATTCAAGTGCGGTTCTGTGCCGTTCTCGTCGGTTAGCAGGACTTCCACCTTCCACTTCTCCTCCTCCTTTGGGAGAGAGACCTAGATAGTCCAGGAGGACTATGTCACACATGGATTCACACACCATGGAGGATCATTCAGAGACTATTCTTGAGCCACCTCATCTCCTTCGTGTTGACGATGGGGAATTTACTCCTACATACGATCCTTCACCTAACCTAGCTGAGTTCGGTCCTGTGATCTCCCAGATAGGATCTTTGCACGATAGACCTACTCACCCTAGGGATGATTCCCCATTGACACATTACCAGTATGGAATGCTGAAATATGCCGAGACTCACTTTGAACCTGCCAGCACTAGCTACGGTAGTTATGCTACGACTGGTTTTCCTATGCATGATTTGACATTTCATGTCGAATCCGACTTTGAACCTAGCACTATGCCTGGGGGCAATCCCATTCCTTACCTTAGGGAGAGGTTTGGGAGTACTAGTCACATTGCACCTTCCATCCCAGTGGTGGAAGCTACATCTCATCTCCCTCCTAGGTCTAGGGTTAGTGATCCAATTAGGATACTAGGTCCAAGATGAGTGACGATATGCGATAGTACATATCTTATTACTCAGATTCCTTCGTCCTCGGTTCCGAGTTCTTCAAATGTACATCCTCCACCTTATCCACGTGGTCCTTTGAGCCGATATATGGCTACGAGTCAGGTCCATACTGTGGTTACTAAGCCGATTGTGTCTCAAGTTCATATACCACCCGCTGCTTCAGGAGGCTATATTCACGCTTATAGTGGTCATCTTGTTATGTCCGAGGTGTATATACCTAATTTTGGTATGTATGTTCCCCCTTCCAGAGCTTATCTTCCTACCTATGGAGTGTCCCATGGGACATCGCATGCGATGACCTATGGACCTTATTACGGTCTGCAGTATGGATAGGTTTCTTCACCTTATGGAGGCGATTATCAACAACCTACTTACTCTCCTAATTACGGCTTTGTAGCTCCTACTAGTCAAGGTTCACTTTACTATGGTACTTTCACATCACCCTATACAGGTCAGACAGGAGGAGGACACTATGGCCAAGGCCATGGTGATGCTCAAACCTATGTGAACCAGGGAGTGGTCCATCGACCTCATCATCCTAGGCTCCCTTTCCTCGCAACACTTAACCTTCCTGACTTATCAAGACTTACGAACGATCCTGTGGCTCATGACCCGGCTTGGCCGGTTGTCCCTACCAAGCTTCCTTTGGACATACCTAAGTTCGAAGGCAAACTGGGAGAGGATCCGAGCAAACACATTACCACATTTCACCTTTGGTGCTCTTCGAATTCATTACATCAGAACTCAGTCCGCTTGTGACTATTTCAATGCACCCTCACGGGGCCTGCTGCGAAATGGTATATAGAGTTACCAAAGGGAGCTTTTACCTTGTTCAACGATCTTACGATGACTTTTCTTAATCACTTCTAGCTACCAGTGTGCTATGATGTTGGTACTGAACTCTTGTAGACATTTCGACAAGATAAAGCCACCCATATTTCTGATCATATTCAGGAGTGGCGTAGATGGAAGAGATTAATTAAAGCTTTTATACCGCCAGAGTTCCTTCTCGAGTGGTTCCTCAAGTCTTTATCACCATATATTGCGAAGGATGTTTCCACATCCGGAGTGTAGAATGAGGAACAAGCAATCTTTAGGGCACAGGAACTGGACTTGATTTATGCTCAGTCTAGTTTGTTGTATGAGATTATTCCCAACACTCCTCATTCCAGTTTCAATCCCAAGGTCAAACCTAGACCACATGCCGATGGCATTGTGGGTTGTGCAAGTGCGAAACCTGCAGATTCGGTTGCAAAACAAGTTAGTCAATTGTCGCTCAACCAATCTACTTCGGGACAAGCTACGACTTCGTCTCAACCCACCCAAATGGAAAATGTACTTTCTGTGCAATTGTCGGACCAGAAGGGTAACCAGCAGCCTGGACGGAATAGAAGAAAGGGTAAGAATAATAATTGAAAGGGTGGGAATAAGAATGAGAATGCTACCAATAATGACAAGAACAATCAAAATGCTGGCGGGGACAAGCAAGGAAAACGTAAGGTTAAGTTCCCTTGCAAGCTATGTAAGGATGATAACCTCACTTACTTGTGTCCTCGAATTGATGAAGCTTCGAGACTCTTAGCATAAGGCCCAACTGTGCTAACAAACCCTTTACTGCATAACCAAAATATGAAATCGAAGTCCCAGGAGCAATCTAGTGAGAATGATCCACCAGAGACTAGTGCTCGTGGGTGCATTAACATGGTCTGTGCTGCCAAGGTTGTGACTTGTGCGAAATATTATGGATCATCACAACCCAACCCAAGCAAAGAACCTGATCCACCAGGAACCCCTTTACGCATTGAGAAACCTGCTGATAAACTTGAGGCTACACCTCACATTCCTAAGGGGGTACTTAAGTGCTCGGGGCATAATCCAAATGCCCGAACCACCCAGAATTATTCAGTTGTCGAGGATTTGGGCCATACTCCTTGTACGATGTCTACATTGGAAGTGCTTCAGAGTTTTCCTTCGCAAAGGAAGGCTTTGCTTTCTGCTCTTGTTGTGAATGGTGATGATTCTTCCTCAGTGATCAAATTTGAAAATGCAGGACACCAGCCTCGCTTGCCCTACTATGTGTCACTTTTGGTACATGTAGAATGTCTTAATATGATCATCAAGCGCACTGTGATTGATGAGGGTGCTGCTGCATCTATGATGTCTTTGTCCTGTTGGAAGGGTTTTAGTTCCCCTGAGTTGTCGAAATCAGCGGCTATGTTAACTACTTTTGATGGGAGATATTTTAGGCCGCACGGCATCCTTCCATCCCTTAAAGTTTGTTTGGGGGGGAAGACCATTGCGATAGAGGTTGAGGTGGTTGATGCGCCCCTCGACTACAATCTCTTGCTGGGTAGGAACTGGATGTATAGTATGCAAGCTGTTGCTTCTTCCTTGTTCCGCGTTGTATGCTTTCAACATAATGGGAAGATTGTAACGATTGATCAAATGACATTCAATAATTCCTCTGTTACTGCATCTTCAGGAGCTTTGGTCCCGATTGTTGAACATTCTCAGCCGGCAACTGGGAGTGTGGGTGTAGGCATGTATCCATCCCTCATGGGAATCTTTAATTACCCTGCATCAGTCCTCATGATAGGATCTTGTTCTGATAAGTCTTCGACTTCTATGACCTCAGTGTCTTTTCGCACGACTCATATGGAAGACCCTTGGATTCTTCCTACACTGAGTATTTCGAGTGAGCCTGTCGAGACCAATGTGCCGCTTCCTGTAGCCATGATAGCTTATCAATCCAATCTTAATCATGTTGCAGAGCCTTGTTCTTCCTCTTCGTGGACGGAAGAGGAAGACCCCTATGTGCTTCCAGCATGGACAGTATAGTCTTCTCATGCCCACAACTGCCTTGATACAATTTTCCCTTCAGATGAATTGATCATCGAGGCTATGTCGGGCGTTGAGCCGCCATGGGAGGAACTTCATCATAGATCATATTTCCTTCCACCGCTTGACCGTTTGGAGCATGAGGATTATAGGGATATTATTAGTCAGAGAGTTGGTAGTCCCATGGTTCCATTGAGCTCTCCTGATCAAATGGCTGATGGAAACATGGCGAACATGTCTTCCATGATTTCTATCAACATCTCTCGAAATCCTGGCACCATTGAGAATGTCTATATTGGGGCGGAATGTTCCCATGCTGAGATTCTCGAATATACCGAGCTATTCAAGGAATTTCATGATATTTTTGCTTGGTATTATGATGAGATTCCAGGTATTGACCCTCGGATTGTCGAACATGAGATTAAGACTTTCCCCAATGCTAATCCTGTTCGACAATGTTTACACACCGTGAATCCTAGGAAAGCACCCACCATTAAGGCAGAGATAGAGAATTTGTTGAAAGCTGGTTTCATCTATCCTGTTCCCTTGACGGAGTGGGTTTCAAACCCCATTTCGGTGGATAAGAAACAGGGAGCGATCCGAATATGCACTGATTTCCGTGATTTGAATCGTGCCTATCCTGAGGATAACTTCCCCACACCATTTATAGATCATATTTTTGATGAGTGTGCGGGTAGCGAGGTGTTCTCCTTCATGGACAGATTTTTCGGGTATAATCAAATCCATATTAAACCTGAGGACCAACACATGACTGCATTTATTTGTCCTTGGGGAACGTTTGCATATCGAAAAATGCCTTTCGGCCTTAAAAATTCCGGAGCTACATTTCAGTGGGAGATGACCTTGATTTTCCACAATCTCAAGTCTATTATTGAAGTATTTTTGGACGACCTCACTGCTCATTCTCGTATGAGAATGCATCATCCCTATCACTTGAGATTGGTCTTCAAAAGATGCCAGCACTATTCAGTTCAATTAAATCCTCATAAGTGCATCTTTTGTGTGAAGTCAGGTCATTTACTAGGATTCATCATTTCAAAGGAGGGCATAAGAGTTGATCCCTTAAAGGTTGAGGCAATACTTCAGTTGTCTCCCCCGAAGAACATTTGTCATCTTCAGTGTTTGCAAGGTATGGAAAACTTCTTATGAATATTTGTGGTCAACTTTGCCAATTTGACTAGAGGGTTTATGCATCTCTTGAAGAAGGATACTCCCTTTGAATGGGATGAGTGAGCCCAGGAGTCCTTTGATGCACTTAAGCGATCCCTAGCATCGGCCTCGGTGATTAGTCCTCCAGATTATAGCCGTGATTTCCTATTATATGTGGTTGCGTATTTAGAGACGATTGGTATGGTGGTGTTGGTTCAAGAGGATGAGGAGCTCCAAGAGCATGTCATATATTATCTGAGCCGAAACCTTACTGACGCAGAGATTCGTTATTCTCATGTCGAGAAGCTTGCTTTAGCAACTGTACATGCAGTTCAGCATTTGAGACATTATATTCTCCTTCGCCAGACCTTGGTTGTGGCCCATGTCAATCCATTTTAGTTCGTGCTCACACGAAGGATGATTGGGGGAAAGTATAATAAATGGATTGTCATTCTGCAAGAATTCGATCTCGAATTTGTTTCGGCAAAGTCGAAGAAGTCGTTAATTTTTGCAGAGCTTATATTGGATTTCCCAAGTGAGGCCGAGGAGTTGGTTTGTGAAGATACGTTGGTTGATGAACACATCTTATTAGTCTCAACATCTGACCCATGGTATGGAGATATCATAGTATATCTACAAACATAGAAGACCCCTACTCACCTCTCGCGAGATGAACGACGATGATTACGTCACGTCTCTAAGAACTACCTTATAGTGGACAATACTTTGTACCACTGTGGGGTAGATTCCATTTTACAATGTTGTTTAACTCATGAGGAGGATGAGGTTGTGCTGAATGATTGCCACGGAGGGGCGTGTGGTGGTCATTTATCTAGGCTTTCTACAGCTCAAAATATTTTGAGAGTGGGTTATTTCTAGCCATCAATCTTTAAAGATTGTGTTGATGCAGTCAAGAGGTGCCACCCTTGCTAGGTTTTTGCACGAAATATGCGCTTGAAGCTTGCCCTGTTACATCCCATTATCACCACCGGTCCCTTCACCAAGTGCGGGCTTGATTTTATGGATTGCAACCTAGCTTCGGCTGGGGGCACCATCATATTATAGTGGCTGTGGATTATTTCACGAAATGGGCTGAGGCAATGCCTACAGTAAAATTTGACTGTGAGACAGCCACTCACTTCATATTCAACCAAATCATTACTTGATTTGGGATTCCGAAAGAGCTTGTCACTGACCATGGCTCGCACTTTCAGAACTGTATGATGGAAGAGTTGGCATCCAAGTTAGGGTATAAGCAAGAGCACTCCTCTTCTTACTACCCCCAAGTGAATGGATAGGTTGAAGCAGTGAATAAATCACTTAAGTCCATTCTCCAACGAACCATCGTACAGAGCAAGACGAATTGGCATATTATGTTATACCCTGCTTTGTGGGCATATCGAACCGCGGTTAAGACTGCCACTGTTTTTTCTCCATATCAGCTTGTGCATGGAGTGGAGTCAATATTGCTGGTTGAATGTGAGATTCCTTCATTGAAGCTAGCTGTGGAACTCTTACCAGACACTTCACCTTTGGAGGAGTGTTTGGTCCACCTCGAGCAACTTGATGAGAAGTGTCGAGATGCCTTGGTGGCTCTAGAGGTGAATAAATGTCGTGTTAAGGTCCAATATGACAAGTCTATCCATCCAAGAGTGTTTAGTGAAGGAGACTTGGTCCTTTTGTGGGATCAGTCGAAAGAACCCTTGGGGGCAGGGAAATTTAATTCTATGTGGCGTGGTCCTTACATGGTCAAGCATGTCTTAGAGAAGGGTGCCTATGAGTTAGTCGATTATGAAGGCACAGCTTTGGCAGAGCCTAGAAATGGGCTCTATCTCAAAAAATACTATGCATGATCTTTAGCTAAGGCTGCTTGTTGTATATTAGTGTACAACTTTGCATAGTTATGTCTTTTTCTTATCGTGATCGGTTTTGTGATTAGTTTCCGTTTCTTTTGGAAGATTTCAATGGAATCTTCAACACTCAGCCTCTGCTGCTTGGGTGATTTATACTCCTATGGGTCAGGTACTGTCCTAAGGAGGTGTATGTCTACGGACATAATCCAACAATGTTGCTGAATATAGCGTCGTTATCGAGCTTCTACGGGATTCCATTTCACATGGTGTTCTATCTCTTGAGGTACGTCTTGATTCAGAGTTAGTAGTGTCACAGCTCAATGGTTTGTACCATGTTAGAGATCCGATGTTATTGAGAATATTCTTACGTGTGAGATTGTTAGAATGGCAATTTGACTGTATCACATATATACACATTCCAAGAAACGATAATCAAGTTGCTGACTCATATGCTAACTATGTGTTAGATTTGCATTTGTTTCATTCATAATAAATTAATCACAAACATTTTTACACATGTAAATAAATAAACCGATCACCATAAAACCTTTTATATATATCAAAAATGTGGTAATACATAGTGTCACATACAAAAGTGGAGCTTTCAAAGCTTCCATCATATAATACATAGTCGTACAAAACATATACACTCCCAGGTATCTAATCCTATGGAGGAGGAGGGTTGTGATCATGATGCGTCACTGCGGCTCTAGCTAGCTGCCATAATAAATGCACCCATGCGCGTGGCACGCCCACCACCTATCGCTGCATGGCCTCAGGTAAGTCCTTGACTTGTGCCATGGGAACTCTATGAGTCAGTCGCACGAAGTTGGTATGAATGCTTTGGAGCGTTCGCTCTGCATCCACACCTGTGATGTCATCCCCTCTTCCCCTCCGTTTATGACGTGGGAAGCCCTCTGGTCACCGTGGTCCCACATATGCACATGAATAGTAGATGTCACTATGTGTTGTCATGCCAAAACATGTCTTTTTGATTCCACATAATCAAAGAAAATACAGAAAAATTAAATAACTAAAAAAACTTTTAAAAAGAGTGAGAGTCGAGATTCGGTTCCTATCTCTCCATATGTGGATCCTGGTGGCAATGGCATGTCCGGATCCCCCCAGAAATCTATCCCTCCATAGGGGTAGTCATATATGGCAATAATATGTCGTCACCACCATGGAAAGAAGTCAGCTGGATATGGATTGGCCACCCTACCACCCCCCAGTCTGTGCATAGCATCTGCCCAACGTCATTGGGCCAGATCTTGAACCCCATGGAGAGGAACGTCCACTCTAGGGATCAATCCTGGAACACTCTCAAAGAAAAACATGCTCAGAATGCTGTTGAACCCAAAGTTATATATCCTTCCTGCCTTACACTCACTGAGCTGGTGTTTCATGTTTCTCAGTAGTGTAGTACTCCAGTCGTATATGGTCGGTCTCATACACTCCATAGCATAGAACATTAGTGGCCGTGAGGCTTGATGGAGTGAGGCTAAGCCTGCTATCCTACCCAACGTTAGTAGTATGGCCTTTAGGCCCAGCACCTGTATAGAATTGGTGGGGACTTGACTTCCCACCTTCTCAGTATCTAGGTAGTAGTACATAGCTACGTACTCATTGATAGTAAGCCCACCGCCTAGCCCACCTTGGGAACGAAGGTTCACTACCTCCTCTCGTCTAGTTAGACCGGTGATAAAGTATATGTCTTCCACCTCTATGGTGAGATACATCCCATCTATCCAGAAGGACTCTAATTCTGGATCCCAATAGTTTACCAGCATCTCTAGTAGTCTTGGTTTGGCCCTCAGACCACCAAGACACCAGAACTTGTAGATTCCGCATGCTCGAAGAGCTTGTTGAGCCATCACGTCAGCCCGTACAGCTTCCTCTACTTCACCATGCTCGCACTCTCTCTATTCTATCACCATCATACAAGAGAAATTGCCACATTGTCCATTATATTCTTATAAATTCACTTGTGCGGCGTCATACGCGACTGTTTTGCAAACAATCATGTATGTACGTGGTTTCTAGCCTATTTTCCGCTTATAGCCATCCCTATACACGGAAAAAGCTTCGATATCTGTGTGGGCCATAGTGCTCATGTAGAGATGGCCTAAACAACCTCATTTCACCATGAAAATCAACAAAAATTATATTAAAATGCATGAGGAGAGCATGAGTAAATACCTGGAAGAAATGGTTGTGAATTCCGCCGGATGGATCTCCTGGAATTTGCAGTTGAAAATCAGAGATCGAATGGGTAAAAGTTTCAAATGATTTATATTTTTTACTATTTATAGAAAAAATTTCAAATATTTGAAAATTTTTACCTCCTTTCCTATAGTTTTGACAGTTTCTAACCATTTTGGACCGTTTCTAACATAATTTGTGATGTAGAAGACCATTTTCAGTGCCGTTCCAGCCACTGGATTGACCCATTCGTACTGATCTCAGGTATAATGTCTACACTGGCATATAGGTTAGGTTCACCACCATTTGCATTTTGCATGACCTTATGACCATGTCACTATGACCTTAGGTACAAACCCACTCTATTATGTCACAGAACCTTCTTCCTGCTTTAGAAGTGGCATAATACGAGTGGTAGAGCTTCACCTTACATGGGTACCCTAGTTAGCTCCTTATTTGCATTTGGTGCCCATGCCGACGTTTTCTCCTTTAGGGTGTGGGAGTCCATTGTATAGTACTGCCATGAAATTTCGCAAGAGCCTCATACTCCTCTTGATCTTATGCTGGCCTGTTTCCCTCCGAAATCCCCCTATGTCAAGTTGTGAATGCATTATCATGAGATTTTCCTGCCTTATTGAGCTTTATGCCAACTCCCCTGACATTGCATTTCAGCCATATAGCCCGAGCTTGTCTCATGTCTAGCGACGCAGAGCCATTTTTTATATCCTTCGCAGCTTGATTTCCCTTTTTCCCAGGAGGTGATTTTCCCCCAAGTGTTGATATCCTACACATGTATCCTTGCATTGAGCATAGGTATGTTCCACTTCTTGGAACTAATTTTTTTTCCCTTATGACACTCGTCTCCTCCTAGTTTGTAACTATAAAGCTAGTTTATTCTTTTTTCAAGCTTTTCAAATAACTGAAAAAGTCCCAAAAAATCAAAAAACCAAAAAGTCAGACAAGGAAAGATGTTATCTTTGGCAGCTATCAAGTCATGTTGCCTTCGACCAGAGCACTGTATATCACATCCATTGGTTGGGTTATAGTTTGACTTTAGGAGCTGTACTCATTTATCTGAGTTTATCTCCATCGACTGGTTAAGCTTCCAATCCCTATGGAGCCTCTGTTGATGCCTCCTGTGTCACAGAGATGTCCCAGTTTGTATATCGAGTCTATGCTGCCTTCATTTAGTCAACATATGTCGTTATTCTCTTGTTCAAAGGAAGTTGAAACCTATGTCAGCCATTCCTCAGTTATCTTGACTTTGCATGTCGACCATTCTCGGTACAGTTACTGGTTCGTGCACCTTATGATCGAGTCCTTCCACATTATACAGCTTTGCTGAGTACCTCGTGTTGGATGATGGGGGATTCCTTAATGCCCTCCTTCCAACGGATTTCATCCCATCGACTTCAGATCATTTATTCTGGGATTGGAATCTAGAGTCCTTTTGAGTGCCTTGAGACTTGCAGTCATTAGTGGTAGGTTCTCTCCCCATCGACAGTTTCTTGGGAATACATCAATGTCCCCTGATCTATGGATTCTCTCAAGTGTTCGACCTCAACACATCTATTCACACTTGTTAGTTTGCACTCTAGTACCTTGATTCCCATTTACATTATCGATGGGTAATCTCACATCTATTAACGGTATACATCAATGATCGGTAATCAGACGATGGACTACTATGTTCGACCTCGACACCTCTATTCGCATAGTAGGACATGTACTCGTAGCGGTTTGTGTAGAAGACTTTCCAGACTAGTGGCATCTCTTATATGATACCTCTTGATCGTGCCAGTGTTCATGAGATTTCAGCTCTCGTGACTTGATTCTAGTGTACGTCAGACATTTCCAGCCATTTTGGAGATCATGATCCTTTTTATATATTCATCATGGAGATTCTGATCTATGTGGTGATGACCACATATGTGATATCATGTATCATGCCTATTCATGTCCATTATACTCTTATGTATCCGGAACTGCTATATGTACTTGCAGTTATATGCAGAGTTGTATTATTGTATTATGCTGATTGGGTGGCTGGTCTTCCATTTGGTATCCTTCATCACTCCACTTCTGGGATGGAATTGTAATGTATTTCGGCCATTGTATGACCCCTCTGACCTCACATATTAGGGGGCATATGTTATAGCGGATTTCACCACTCTAGGTGAATCACACTTTGTATGGCCTTCCCCTGTCCTGCTGCAGACTCTTTAGACCCCATGGACTATCTTTTATCCTTTGATGTTTCCTTGATCATCCCTAAAACTATATGAAAAATTATATACGCAGCTTTTTACCCGATAACCGTGTACATACATGGGTTTGAACCCTATAACCGCGTACATCGAGATGTGTGCATAATCCAAATCCTTTTGGAGTTTTCCTTGACATGGATCTGACTCATTCAACTCCTGGCCTTCCATATGCCTTGAGATCACTCGGATTTGACCCTTCATTATCCCTTGTGAAGCTATATAAGGAACCCCTTGGTACATTGAAGGCATATAGAGATATTGAGAGCAACGAAACTATAGTCCATTGTTGCCAAAATTTGTACTTGAGTATGCATCCCTTTGTCCCTTGGAGCACTATTATGTTATTCCCAAGCTTTCCTTTTGCTAGTGAGCTTGCTATCGTGAGATGGAGGATTGAAGTGGTGGAGGCCCAAGTGGGGGATTCAGTTTCTCCGATTTGTAGACGTGCCGTCAGAGGTTGTATCTATATTGTAATCTCTGATTTATATTAATAAGAAATATCTTTTCCTCTCCAATGATGTGTATTTGATTAAATATTGTATCCATTGGAATATGTCAAATGCTTTTACATTATTGATTATATATGCTAGAATAGATCTAACACCATGATATATAGTATGCTTGTATTGTTTACTTGTTGTTGAGGAAGCATTATATCAATTCAAGCTGAATATTGGAAAGCTCAACGGGGATCTACTTCAACCGTCCAGAATAAGGTACGAGGTCTGATCCTTTAGTGTTAGACATTTTATTTCTATTGCATATTGGAAAAGATTGATTTCTGGAGTCAAAGCTGTCTGTTGTGGTACCCCAAGCCATAGGAATTTCTCTCCATAACATCTACCTCAGGTCTTAACAATTGGGAATCTAATAGTTGATTCATAACCAAATTCATTGAGTTTATCCACTATAGGAAGCTCTTTTCAGAATGATGCTCCTGATGGAAAGTACATAAATGGTCCATGCCTACCTCATTAAAATTTAGAATAGCAGAATAATATACAGGTGGTTGAGACTATCCACTTTCCTCTTTTTTCTTGAAGTAAGGTTTAAATGCATTTCTAGATGTACTATATCCCTTGTCCTTTTCCAAATATACTATCTTATTTGATAACTTTTGAACCATTTTAACTACATTCTCCAACTCATTCGAGAGTTCTTCCTTGGATTTGGCTAAAAACAAAGGTTTCTTACCAGCTGTTGGTTTTACCTCTGATTATGAAGTGTGCTTTTCTATACTATCAAGTTCGACTTCTCTTTTCACAAAATTGCTATAGGGGGATATATTGTCGTAGTATAGTATTATACCAAATATTCTTCTACTGGTTTTGTTGCAGCACTAAAATTACTTAGAGGAGCGATAAATCTTTGATTGAAATAGTGAACCTTTTCTTTTTTATCCATCTTCATAGAGAGAAATTATTTCATAAGGGTAGCGACAGTTTTTTGACTACCAAATTTGCTGTTAAATATCCATTCAAATGTGTCCCAGTTTGTTATGGAATTTTCCTATAGACTAAAAAACCAAGAAATTCCTTAGCTTCAAAAGTATGTGGGAAAATTCTGCATAAAACATCTTCATGTTCAACATTTAAAAGTTCCAGAGATAGATAAAAAAATTTCAAGTGGGATTATGCAGAAATTCGTTTCCTAGGGTCAAACTTTGGTAGCACCCTTTCTAGGTTCTTAGGAAAATCATGCAAAGGTACAACCAGATTAAGTGGTGTTCTGGCCCTCCATGTTGGTTGATTGGAAGCAGCAATAACTCAGGGTGGAGACTATGGTGGATATTGTAGCAGAGACTGAACCGTGGGAGACTCTGGTCCCAAATGATCAAGAGGTTGGATGATTTCTTGGATAGATAAATCCACCAATTATTCCAAATTTTCAACAAGGATTGAATCTTGACTGTAAGAAATTTCCTTCTTGGAATCCTGTGTTCTTAGTAATGCAAGAATTGATTTCAATCCTCCAAGACTCTTCACATAATATATTGTATGTCTTCGTAAGTTATTAACTTCTTCGAACAGAATAGGGTATAGGTGTTATGAACCTTCTTCTTGAGAACCTACTTTCTCTTGTTTTTCAAGAATGAAATCTTCAGAAAACGTAGTTTGAGATGTATCTCTAGTGGAATAGTTTCTTGCAAACAAAATTCCTCTGTTAGCCATGCACTGGAGTCCCTCCTTCTAGCACTAAAAATGTTGATTCCTGGAAAATAACAGGTGCTGACAGTAGGGATTCTCCCTGGTAATTGATCCCAACTAGATCATTCACCATTTGGTATGGGGAACCTATCAGGTTAGCGGGCTGACTACCATAGAATTAAATCTTGTTTAAGTCATTTACCTGTTATAGAACGGTCTACCATTTATGTGATTTTCTATTATTATGGATGAAATTCACATGCCTAAACTAAACTCAAGTGACTGGTGAACAAGAGCCTCACAAGTGATGTGTAGGTTCTTACCTCTCGTCTTATCACTCCTGCACCTCAATCAGGTCTATAAATCTAAATCTAAGAAAACTACTTATATTCTAATCTATTCTAAACTAATCTATCCTATCCCCGAGGAGAGAAAAGTTAAAATACGTAGACAAATGTGTTGTAATCATTCGCTGTAAATATAACAGATAATTGTTTCGATTCAATATGCATAGTTACAGTAGAAAAATAATCAGAGATAGACTTGAAATAATAAACATTTATTTGTCAGTTCATACACGGGACTTATATATAAAGTGAAACCATTCATCATCAAAGAATTTATTCATAGAGAGTTAGAATGATCTCATAGTTCGAACAAAAACTAAATGGAAGTAATCCCACAATTCAAATTCCACATGATTTATGCAACAAACCCATGCAGTCCTTTCCCAACAAAATCGTCCTTCTTTATTAGCAGAAAAAATAGTTCTTCTTATAAATAAACTCATCCTTCTTGTGCTAGTGACAAGTATTTATATTATACTTCCTACCTATATTTACAATACAATTCTAAATGACTCTTTGACTTCCCTGACTTTAGTACTTCCAAAATTTTGTCCTGTAGTGCCTTGCACTAGGAAAAGAAAACAATAAATTACATAAAGTGAAAAAATACAAAAAAGACAAAATTTCAAGTAGGCCCAGTCGGTCTTGAAATGTATTCACCCCATGCATTATCTTCTTCTATGATAGCTTGATAATCTATTGGTTCCATCAATATCAGAGTTACACTGTGACTCCACTTCTGTCACTTTTGTTGGAGTCGATTTGTACAGATCTTCCAATAGATGATCGCTAATGGAGGCTTGTGCAAGCCAAATCTTAACATCTTCTTCACTTATGGTCTCCATATTCTAAATGTATTGTTTGTCTTCAAAAAATCTATCTTATAGAAACTTCAGATGCTGATATTTATCTAGGAAGTCCTTAATCTTCGTTGTCAAAGAGATTTGGCACTTATTATGAACTAGGCACATTTTTTTGTAGAAATCTATGCATATTTCCAATTTTTTTTTTATTCCATTTCTCAATCTTAAACAATATTTACTGCAAAATTCCAAAAATGCTAATTCTATCTTCAGACCTCCTAATGTCTTTTGAGGAAATTATTTAGGGAATGTTGAATTGGCCTCCACCTAGGTTAGCTAGATTTGAACCTTTTATGCAATCTTCAATAGCATTGTTCTATAATCAAGCGAATTTGCTGCAATTTCATTCAACCTTGTCTCTGACCGGTTGACCTTATATATCTCCTCCACAATTTTTAATTGATATTGATGGATTTTCATTCGGATTATGTAGGCTTGATCAAGGAAAGAGGTGATGTCTAGATTCCTGTCATTTTCTATCCTCAGTTGAGCTTTGAAAGATCCTATATGCATTACTAGTTCCTCCACTTGGGCTCTTAATTGTTCCACTTGAGGGATTGCTGCGGATTTCTGTAATTCCAGTTCTACAATTTTGTCTTGAAAATCCTTTTTCTCCCCTTCCATAATGGTCATCTGCACCACTAATGCAACCTTGTCTATTTCTAGATCTTGATACTCCTTTTGGTGACTTTCCTTCTTATATAGTATAGCCTCATGCTTCCTTTTTAACTACCATCCTTCTCCTCTTTCTTTGAATAAAGTGTCTTTCATTTTTAGCATCCTTTCTTTATAATTCTCTACATCTTCCACCAACTTGTCAAAATTATCCGCATTGGCTTGTGCAACTGCTATACTTACAAATGCTAGGAATTTGGGTCTTCATTGGTGTGTTCCACAATGGTTTTCTTGATCATTGTGACCACATCAGGTTGAGTGTCAATCTTTAAGCTTTTCTTTGACCTTCTAAAAATAGTTTTTCTTTCCTTGTTGAAGAATATAGTATCCAAGAATACCACTGTGTGATGCTTAAATGGAGTGAAAGGAACCAATCCTAGTTCTGCAAGAGAAACATGGGCTCCTATTATCCTGCCACTTGATGAGAAATGGGGGCCCATCATATTGTCTTGGGAAGTGTCTTGGTCCAAATTTTCTCTATCCTTATCCTCTTGCTTCTTCTTTATCAATTCTTCAGTTGCTTTCTCAGATTCTCTTCGCACTCTTTCTTCTAATTCATTTTGTAATATTTCTTCCTCTTCTTTTTTCTTTTGATCCTCCTTGGCTTGTTGCTTCTAAAATTCTTCCTGCAGTCTTTGACCATCTTCTGCTCGTTTCCTTTTAGCTTCTTCCTGTTGCTTCTGATTTTCTATTGCACTACTACTATGTTTTCCCCCAATGCTACTATTGTTTTTCCTAAAACACTTACTTAGAGCAGTCATGTTTTTGGTGTTCCTGTATGTCTCCTCATATATATAAAAATAATGAGAGTATTCATAGTGAAATCCTACAAACACACAATGGTCTTCAACTTTATCCATCGAGTCATTTATGTGGAAACTCTTTTCCCCAAAGTGGAAATTTTCTAGATCCTTTATGAATTCAGATGCGCTTTTGACCCTAGTGAACTTATAAGTGTCTATGCAAAAGGGCAGTGGTGGGAAAGATTCCCTTTTCATGTCAAATAGAATATTTCCTACTCCATCTATGAACAATTGTTTAATTGCTTCCTTGTGGAGTACATAGTTTTTGGCATATTTAGGCATCAGTGATGGGTCTCTATATCCTTGATACATACTTAGTTAAGTACCTTCCTGAGAGAAATAATAATCCTTGTATTCACATATGATTTCCATGGCACTTTCTGACATACAGTTGGAATCTTTGAGGAAAATTAGTGTGTACAGAGGCATCAAAAACTACTCGCATATAACCTTGTAGAATCCTGAGTACTTATGCCCCAACATAATTTGATAGGCCACATATATAGGGGTCTTAGTGTGATCCCAATCACAATTGAGATTTAGGAATGGATACTGATATAGAATGAAATCTATCAAGTAAGAATCCATGTAGAATGATGACTTTCTTTGAGTCATCCCTCCATGTGCAGTAGCTATACATGAGGACAAGCTGCTTGATATAATGTCCACCCAATTGAAAATTGTTCCTTCCAAGGCCACAAAGTACATCAATGGGATCCAACTTAACTTTTAGAATCTCCCATTTTCATGAACAAATATCTTATTTAGAATTAGGGCTATGACCCTATAAGGGGTGCGTAAACTTGTAGTCTGATATTCGTTAATGGATTTCTATTGTAGTTGTTTACTTGCAGCCATCATCATTTTGGCACAATTCATAATGTCCAAATACACATTTTTAACCCATTCATCCATCATCATAACTTGTGGGTTTTGTAGTTTGCAGGATCTAGCTATGTATGTCAGAGTGAAGGAAGAAAAGCTTCCCCTTCTATGTTTAAAATCATCATCGTGGACATGTCTGCTCGAGGTAGAATCCATCTGATTACTTCAGCACATGGAAAAATATCTAGGCATGTGGCAACCTTAGTGATGCCTGATTTTCTAATATTTTCATATAAAGTCATATTTTCCAGTCCTGCCTTAGGGACATTTTTGTCTCTGGTCATTTGATATATTTCTCCCCACTTGAACTCCTGATCGACCCCTTTTATAGCCTTAGTGTCTTCATCTATGATTTTAATCCTAGATATAATATGCATGTATGAATCAGCCTTAGTGGCCTTGGTTTTCTTCTTTTCGCTCTTCTTAGGAATGGTGTGAGGTGAGAATGAAACTGTAGCATGGTCACAACAAGAGATGTATTAGTCATTCTAATGATTAAAAACAACATGTATCTACATCAATATCAAATAAGAAAAATACATGAATCACTGTTTAAAAATAACTTATTCTCTTAAAATATGAGATTACATCCAATGTCTAACATGACATAAGAAAACATAACAGTATTTACCATTTCATTGTTAGCCACTCAGAAACAGTCTCATGCAAGAAAGAGATATCACTCCCCAGAGGTTGCCTAGTCATTTTATACTTGCACCAAGAGTGAATGTATGGTAAAAGTTTAAATGAAACTCATCAAAAAAGGTGTATATATTATTCTGGGAGTTGCATCACTGGTTCTTTAAAATATTAATGCCCAATGTCTACAAAATTTACAATATTTATTCATTTAGCTTTAAAAACAACAAAACGTTGAGAAATCTTAACTTGACTTCCAAATATAAGAGAATAACCCAGGAAAAACTTGGCAATGACTTAATAAGCTTCAAACCACGGACACCTTGGGAAACCTTGAAACCCTGGTTTGAACCTAAAACCCACGAAAATGCCTCACACGACAGAGATGACCCTAAGGAGGAAAGCGCCATTTGCAATGAAACTCTAATCCAAAGGTTTAAAACATAGTGATACCTGAAGTCAACAATGGCTTCCCTACCACCGCATATTCATCTATAGACAAAATCAATCTAAAAAATATGCGAATGAAGAAACACCCGAATCAATGTAACTTCATCATAAAAAAACTCTGAGGTTTGACATACGCATATTCACATCTCGGATAACAAAACCAAATGGTGTGAGTAAGTTTGAGACAGTTCTCATGATGGTCGGGCTATCAGGCGGGAAGAGTGCTCATCAAGGTCAAGGGTTTTCTTGAAACTAGACTTGGGAAGACTCTGGTGGTCGACTAGTCAAAACAGGGGACCCTATGAGATGGGGTTAGCTTTTAAAACAAGGCCATAGATAGTGATAGAAAAAAACCCACCATATTAATCCTAAACATTTAACAGTATAGTCCTTTCAAGTTTCTATAATAATATAGGAGAAAAGATAAGTTTTAGGGCCTACTTGGAAACTATTGCTATGGGTACGGTGCTTGGAGAGGCAATTTGAAAGCTCCAAGTGTTCAGTGGTAATTCAATGCATTTAAAATGGGATTGCGATAACAAACCGTAAAAACTCACCGCGCTTATATAACAAAGATTTCCAAAACATAACTAATGAGGTGGTTGGGTGAATTAAGCACGACGCTTGAAACGTCATTTCAGTGATAACCTATTAAAACTTGTCGAACAATGCCGATGGCTCATTGGAAAATTTTCCAAACTTTCCAATGTACCGGCTGTGAAAGTCAAGTTTTTGCGATGGTGTCGTCTCTGAAATGTGAGTTTTGTCGACACTGTCGATAGAAATCATCTAAGTCATCAGATGGAAACCTCTCAATGCATCTCTATCGGCTATAAAAGATAAGTTTTGTTAGCTACTAATTCCAAGTCTCGCCGAAGGCATCAGCTACAAACAATGAGTTTTTTCGATAGTGTCGGCTAAACTCGGAGAATTCTCTCGATAGAAAACATCGATGGTGAAATCTGAGTTCTGTCGATAGTGTTAGAAAGGAAAAGTGAGTTCTGTCGATGGTGTCAGTAAAAATTGGCGAGACCTTTCGATAAACTGAAGAATTTCTTCTGATAACGAATTTTCCCTTGGTAAAAAAATTCAAAACTTGGCCGAAAAATAAATCTGGCTTAAAATAAAATCGAAAGCAACTCATCAGTGGTTTTCGATCATGTCGAGGGAACTCACTTAATTCTTCTGATACATTGTCGAAATTGGCTAAGTTGATCCTAATACGTCAGCTGAAAATGTTGAGTTCTTTCGATGTGTCAGCTATACTTGTCAAGTTTTCTAACTTATCAAAATAACTTTTCTAGCTTAATCAAAGAAAAAAATAAGTTATGTAATGAAAATTTCAAGGAGTAGAATCAGTCTAAGGAAGGATTAAAATAAAAAATGTAAGGAGGGGCCCTAAAATTGTAAAATTTTGGGGAGGCAATTGCAGCAGGAACAACTTACTAGAAATCACATCCATGCTATTCACTTGAAAACATGAAACGTACCACCTAACATTAGACCCAACATGTATCGATATGCACAAACAAGTGGAATTGAAAATATGGTTCAAGAAATGTTATATATGGGCATCATTCAAACAATACAAAGTATTTTATATTCACCAATGGTGGTGATTCTTAAAAAGGAAGGTGCATGGCACACATATACAAATGATAGAGAACTCATTAAGATGACCATTAAAGATAAGTTTCCTACTCTCGTCATTAATGAATTGTAAGGAGCAATGGTTTTTTACCAAGTTGGATCTTTATTCTGGATATCATCAATTAGAATGAGGAAATAATCCATTCCAAAAATAGCCTTTAGAACACATCAAGGTCATTATGAATTGTTAAGGATTCCATTTGGCCTTACCAACGCACCTTCCACATTTCAAAGATCGATGAAGTATATTTTTAAACCATTCCTTAGAAATAGTGTGTTAGTATTTTTTGATGATATACTAATCTATAAAAAACATTGGGAATAACATGTACACCATGTTGAAATTGTCTTAAAACTATTGTTAGGGTCACCAACGATATTCCAATCTAAGTATTCCTTTGAGGTTTAAGAAGTGGAAGTTTTGGGTCATATTGTATCTCATTGTTAGCATAGTTTTTGTCCTGAATGGGTTGGAAGAGGTTTAAGGGAAGGAGATACAGGTTTATATAGAAATTTTGTTTTGATATGACCAAGGGTTTAATAAATAAGGCACTAAAAGGAGAATAAAATATCCCATATGAATGCAGACCATGTTTAAAGTGAACGAAAAATGGTGGCTCATTTTGTAAAAAGATCAACAGCATGGATTTGAGAGTGGATGAGATTGACAATGGACAGGGAATACATTGGATGAATATGCATGTGTGGAAATTGAACCCAGTGATAGAACAATAACACTCACAACAATTATCAATTGTACATGCAAAATCACTCACAAAAGAGACTGAATATGGAGCTGAACACTAAACTGTATTAACTCAGTGTACAATAGCCAACCCTGTAATAACATAGGCTTCCGCATTAAATAATTACATAAGGGATTTTAATGCATGAGGATGCAATTCAAATCTAGTCAAAAGTAGGATTACTAAAATTAAGCAATTCCCCCATAGGTGCATAAAGTAGTTTCCAAATCAACTAAGGAGCTCACGAATTGGAAAAAGCACTTAGGAAAGATAAAAGGTGATGGAAGGACAACTCATACATGATTTTCATAGGAGAAAAGAGTGGATTATGTGGAGGACAAAAAACTAGTTAACCTCACCTAGTCAAACTTTCCTAATTGCCTTAAAGCACTGAAAAAGTAGGCAATAAAGCATAAAAAGTAGAAGGGTGCCTAGGAGGCCAAGAATAAAGCAGATTTGATTCCTTGAGGTTTCCCAAGTGCTCCATGAGTCAAAACAGGCAAGTTTGACCACTATGGATAGGTAGATGACAACTTGTATAAGGTGGAATCATGAAACTAGGCAAATAAGACAAAAATGATTAATTTAATGTCTAAGGTAGCTAACTATGGGTTGATTATTCTAACACCCCACCTTAAGCCTGAATTATGAGTAATATATCAGAAAATTATAGGGCCTAGCAACAATGCTTAGTCACCCTTTACATACTGCATGTCTATTTAAAGAAGGAAAGAGGCAAAAACCACATGGGAAAATCCTCCCTTAAACATGGACTGTAAAACAAAATTTGGAAATATTGTCTTCACTCATGCTTCACAACATGATCAGTAATCCCCAACAGTGATTTCAGATTGCTGAAGTTCTTCTCACAAAATTCTTTGGTGAATACATCAGCTACTTGTTCTGAAGATGAACAGAAGAGTAGGTGAATGGTGCCATCATGCACAAGCTCTCTGATGTAGTGCATATGGATCTCAATGTGTTTGGTTCTCTGCTTCTGAACTGGATCATTGTAGATTTGAATGGTACTATGGTTATCATAGTAGATGGTATTTGAGTACTCTGATTCAAAGCCACACTCTCCAAGTAACCCCTGCAACCATAAACATTGAGTTGCTGCATTTACAACTCCTCTGTACTCTGCTTCTGTAGATGAGAATGCAATGGCACTCTATTTCTTGCTTGACCAGCTGATTATCCCTTATACAAGCATGAACACATATCCTAATGTGGACTTTCTATCTGTGCTATCACCTACCCAATCACTGTCAGTAAACCCAATCAAATCAAGATCATATTTTGCTTTATAGAAGATCCCATGTGTCCTTGTTCCCTGAACAAAGTTAAGGATCCTTTTGGATGCTTTCCAATGGATCTCATGAGGCTGATCCATGTATCTAGAATCCACACTTACTACATAATAAATATCAGGTATAGTATGTGTAAGATACTACAAACATCCAATCAATTTCCTATACAGTGTATTGTTTACCATAGGTGAAGAATCAGCTTCTTCCAGCTTCACTCCTGAAAGGAAAGGAGTCTTGCTTGGCTTGCAATCCTTCATTTTGAATTTTTTTAGAAAATACAAGGCATACTTGGACTGGTGCACCTTGATTCCAGCTTTGGTTTGAGCAATCGCAAGCCCCAAGAATTGGCATAAGAGCCCCAAATCTGTCATGGAGAAGGCTTGGTTCATTGCACCCTTCAAGGAAGCAATATCATCCTTTGAGCTTCCTATAATGAGAATTTCATCAACATGTAACACAATGATCATTAATGAACCATTAATTAACTTCAAATATAAATTTGGATCTGATTTGCACCGAACAAAATTCAGTGATAGCAAGAAGCTATCAATCTTGGCATACCAAGCCCTGGGGGATTGCTTTAGCCCATACAATGACTTTCTCAACCTGCACACAAGAGATGGGTTAGTAGAAAATCCTTGAGGTTGCTGCATGTATACCTCTTTAGTGAGATCTCCATTCAGGAAGGCACACTTTACATCCATGTGATGTACCTCCCATTGCTTTGAAGCTGCAATGGCTAAGGCTAGCCTGATGGAGTCCATCTTTGCCACTGGTGCAAAGGTCTCATTGTAATATATGCCATGAACCTGTGAGTAGACCTTGGCTACCAATATGGCCTTGTACTTTAGAGGTGAACCATCAGAAGCAAATTTGTTCTTGTACACCCACTTACATTGAACTAGCTTCCTCCCTGGGGGAAGATCCACTAGCTCCCAAGTGTTGCTCTTTTGGAGTGAGCTGAACTCTTCCTTCATGGATGCTTGCCATATTGGATCTCCTGCTGCATATTCATATGTCTGAGGATCTGATTCCACCATCAGATAGCATTTCTCAGCAAACATAGGATCCTTCATGCACAGAGCACTCTCAAATTGAGATCTAGTCCTCCTAGGGTCATTGGGATTCTCAGCTAGCTCTCCTGTTGCATGAATGGTCTTGGCTGCCCATTTTGGCCTTGTAGGGATGCTAGGATATGCAATAAACTAATAAATATTAGACATATCAGAATCAGCATGTTCAACAATCTCTTCACTTACTTTCAGAGGATCTGGTGGTGAAGAGGCTTCTCCAACTTCCACTGTTGCTAGGGGTTCTTCTTGAAACTGAACACACCTTTCGATGAAGGATTTGTTTGTGATCAAATTTATCAGCTTGTACCCTTTTGAATATTCAGAGTACCCAACAAATAGACACTCTTGGCTTTGTGGCTGCAAATCCTTCCTCTTTTCTGTTGGAATTCTAGCCCAAGCCCTTGAGCCAAAAATCCTGAAATGGGTCACATCTGGCTTGTGCCCACTCCATGCTTCGAAAGGAGTCATACCATCAAGCTATTTATGATGCAACCTATTCTAGATATATTCTGCACAGTTGATAGCTTTGGCCCAGTACTTTGGTGGCAAAGTTTTGGCCTCCATCATGAATGTTGCCATCTCCTTCAGTGATCTGTTCTTCCTCTCAGCAACGCCATTTTGCTGTGGTGTGTAAGGGATAGAATGCTGCATATGAATACCTACATCTACACAATATTGAATAAACTCATACTTTACATACTCACCACCATTTTCATATCTGAGGACCTTGAGTTTCCTCCCAGACTGGTTTTCAACCAAAGCCTTAAAGACTTTAAAGAGGCCAAAAACTTAAGACTTGTGTTTCAGGAAGTAAACCCAGCAATACTTGGAAAAGTCATCTATGAAAGTCAATGCATATTTGTCCTGACTCATGGACATATGAGGGAATGGGCCAGAAACATCACTGTGGATCAAATCGAGGGGTGCAGAGGTTCTCTCATGACTAGCTCTCTCAAATTTATGCTCTGGGTGTTTTCCTAGGATACAACCTTGGCAGACTCCTTTGGAAATTTTTTATCGTTGGTAACCCTATGACCATCTCTTTTTCACTAAGATCAGAAAGATACTTGTAATTTAGGTGGCCAAATATTTCATGCCAAAGCTTGCTTGCCTCATTAGCATGAATCAGAAGAGCATAGGGGTTTGAGTAGGGTAGGAAGTGTGAGAACATGTATACCTTCGAAGTATGATTTGCAACTCCTTTTGCAATGAATTTACCACTTGAGATCTCTGTGATTTCAACTTCATTAGGGCAGAATATTACTTTCTTTGGAGACCCGGTGTGGGTCATCTGATACACTGATAAGAGGTTGGAGGCAAGACTAGGAACATACAACACATTGCTGAATTGAACATGAGCAAGATCAATCCTCCCTTTGCCAAAACTTTCAGTGAGAGAGTCATCTCCCAGTACTATTGGTGGACCTTTTGACATGTCAAGTGAGGAGAATGCCTCCTTGGTTGAAACCATATGTCTTGAAGCTCCAGAATCAATGATGAAACTAGGTGAGCTTGATGTGCCAACAACCAATGCATGAACTCTCTCTCTCTCTGTCTTCTAAACTTGATCCTCCTTCTCTCTTCTTTGAGCTGTCTGAAAGGGAGATGCCATTATTCTCCAGGATTTGGGTCATCATGTCTATTTTCTTCTTCATGCAGGAGCTCTCAGTATGATTTCCCTTATTGCAATATGCACACTTGCTCATTTCTCCTTTATTCTTCTTCTTCTGGTAGTTCTTCTTGGAACCTTGTGACTCTTCCAAAGACTTGTTCTTGTCTCTCTTTTGCTCAGGTGGATTTTTAGCTTTCTTTTTGCTTTTTGAATCCACCCTCAAATATCCAGCAACCAGAGCTTGGTCTTTGGATGGTTTGATGGTGCCCATCATCACCAGTTTGTCTTGTTCTTGTGTGAGAGATTCCATGAAATCTGCAAGGCTAGGCCTCTTCTAGGTTCGAGCTATCAACTTTGTGGCATAGAAGGTCGAAATAAACACTGAATAGTCAAGGCCAAGCTTTGAGAGTATGGCCAAGACGAGCTGATCATCCTTCTTTTCGATCCCACATTGTTTTAGCTGCAAAACAAGTGCTTTGAACTTGGAGAAATATAGTTGCAGGGATTCAAAGCTATTTGGACTCAGGGAGATCAGTTGATTTTCAATTTGATGTCCCCTCATCTCATCTGTCTTTCCAAAAAGATAAACAATATTCTCCCATACTTCATTCGGTGATGTCAATCCATCAATATGGAAAAGGAGGTCTCTGGAAATACTCAGACACAAGAGACCATAGGCCTCATCCCTCCTGTTGTGCCATTTTATCTTCTCTGCAGCTGCATTGGGCTCTGCTTCTGTTGCCATAGTCACCCTGTAGAGGCCTTTCGATCTCAACAGTATCTCCATCTCTGCTTTCCATTCAAAGAAATTGAAGGGAGTCAAGATGATCTTCTGAGATTGATCCATAGCTCAGAAATTGTCCCTGCTGTCAGTAGAAGGCTCCAAGTCACTGATGTCGAACTTGCAAAAAAAAATTGAAGGAGAGAAATCGATCTACAATGGATTTGATACCATGTGGAAATTGAACCCAGTGATAGAACAATAACACTCACAACAATTATCAATTGTACATTCAAAATCACTCACAAAAGAGACTGAATATGGAGCTAAACACTAAACTGTATTAACTCAGTGTACAATAGCCAACCCTATAATAACATGGGTTGCTGCATTAAATAATTACATAAGGGATTCGAATGCATGAGGAGGAAATTCGAATCTAGTCAAAAGTAGGCTTACTAAAATTAAGCAATTCCCCCATAGGTGCATAAAGTAGTTTCCAAGTCAGCTAAGGAGCTCACGAATTGGAAAAATCACTTAGGCAAGCTAAAAGGTGATGGAAGGACAACTCATACATGCTTTTCATAGGATAAAAGAGTGGAGGATGTGGAGGACAAAAAACTAGTTAACCTCACCTAGTCAAACTTTCCCAATTGCCTTAAAGCACTAAAAAAGCAGGCAATAAAGAAAAAAAAGCAGAAGGGCACCTAGGAGGCCAGGAATAAAGCAGATTTGATTCCTTGAGGTTTCCCAAGCACTCCATGAGTCAAAATAGGCGAGTTTTACCACTATGCATAGGTAGATGAAAACTTGCATAAGGTGGAATCATGAAACTAGGAAAATAAGACAAAAATGATTAATTTAATGTCTAAGGTAGCTAACTATGGGTTGATTATTCTAACAGCATGTTTTATAACATTGGTGAACTTTAGCAAAATGACTATTGCGGTATGCTAAAGTTTGGAATTAATCAACAACACATGATCATATGAGAGAAGATAAATGGTCAAGGTGCATTATGTGCTTTAAACTAGCAGGGAAGATGAAATAAGTAAGCGGTAGCGAAAATTTTACCGCTTTCCATGTGGTAATCCAAGGATCATTCCATTGAGTGAAAAAAAGTGGTAATGGAAAACCGTTTCCCGTGATCCCGAAAGCACTGTAGGGAATATTATAAAAATAAAAGGTTGCATGGAAAGGGGATATTTGTCATTTTTCACCTGAGGACAAAATGTTCTTGCACATTTGGATGCCAAGTCATAACTGTTATTTCCAACCATCAGTTTCTAGATAGGTCATGTATCTCAAACTACCAGTTATTTTTAAAGTGGAAGGAGAAGGTGAAATGGAAGTTCGGGCTAAGGAATTTAATAAAATGGAATATATTTTTGGGGACATTGATGGTGATGTTTTCAACACAGTATTATCCTTTGGTCATATTCATGAGCTAAAAAACAAGTTAAAAACCTTAGAAACACAGGGAATAGATGCAAATGGTGTCCACAAGTCTTACTTCCACCCTTTTTGTCTGGACCAAACCCTAAATTTTCCATATTTTGTCACATGGTCTGTGACTAACTATTCCTAGTAAGAAAGGGTTATCCTGGACTCCATCCTATCAAAAATCATTTTCCCTATAAATTTCCTAGTTATTAGAAATTCATTAGAGGTTCCGCAGTCATTTCCCCAAAACCTTCAATATTTCATGGAGTAAAATATAATTTAAATGTACACACATGCTACAATAGAAGTGAAACAAGCCTTCTTATTGAAAATCCTTAATCATGATGTCTCAATATATATTGTACCTTTCCCTTCAGATGTTGACCTATTCAATGAACAATCCCACTATGTTCTTTATATATTAGGTCAGTTTTTAGGGTTGGATAGTGACATATTTATTCCTGAAACCTTGTTGAGCTTATTGTTTAGGTTGAGTCTAAATCAATTGGATTTTGATCCTAGCCAGTATTTTTGTCTTAAATTTGACAAATTCCTAAATGAAAATATTAATTTATGTCTAGTGATATTCCACATGACCAAGCATTTCAGGTTTTAGTCATATTGGTCAGAATGTTCCTGTATTTCAGTGAAGAAAATCTATAGTTCCCTAAAATAGTATTTACTACTAAAATAAAAAATAATGCTTTCAATTATATGAACTTCATCATGTCATAAGAGTACAAAGTTATCTTTCAAGCAAAGATTCCCATATTTCTACCAGAAATGGAAGAAGTGTTCGAGTTCATCCCTAACAAAATAATTGGTGACTAGTTCCTTTTAAATAAACATATTATCATCAGGGTTTATGGTTTTGGTCATGAACCCTATGTTTTGCCTGCATTTTTGACAACAAGAATTTTTGCACTAGAATTCATCATATAGAAGCTCATTAAGGAGAATGAACACTTTTTTAATTTTAGGAAAGATTCTGAGATTAAGTTTCCTTTGACAGTGGGTCCTTTCATTGTGAAGAATAGAGATACTCTCGCAGTGATTCAAGGATTGTTACAAGATATGAATTTCATGAAAGCATCAAAGATCAATTATGAATCACATCATATTATATCATAGAGAAGATAAAAGAATAAGAATAAGTCCTTTGATCATTGGGAAATAGAAGGATTGGATGAAAGGGAAAATTTGATGGAGTATCAATCAAGTGGAGAGAGTTTATAAATATTGCAATTAAACCCCTCTACCTTAATGAAATCTAATTCTATGTTAGTACAAACCCCTAGTAAAGATGAAATTACTAGCAAAAGAAGCTTTTCAAAAACAATTGAAATAGAATATGAAGATCAAGATTCCATAAAACACCTAGACTTGATTCAGGTAAAGAGTTGGTTAAATCAGAAGGCAATAAGATAAAGGAAAAAGGAAAGGTCCAAGGTCCACTCATTCGGACACAAGAGTATAGTTTTGATGAGGCACAAGAGTTTGGTTCCAGTGATAAGAGAAAGTCTAGAAATGACTTGTATACTAAATATGGCCATGATAATAATTTTTATTCTAAAAAAAGATTTGAATCTTTTTCCTAAAGTTAGAGGTATATTAGATAAAGAAGTTTCACTGATAACCGTTAAATACCATGTGAAAAATAATTTGAATTTAGCAGTGGCTTCTCATGACAAAGTTTTAGAAATGAAGATTAATTTGCAAAAAAATCCAGTCCCATATAAAATTCATTTGCATAAATATACTGGATGTTACAACAATAAAATAACAAGTAAATAGGTTATAACCATTAGTAATAATAATTAATTATTAAATATAGTTATGAAGAGAAATAACTCTTCAAATATTCAATGGCGAAGCCATATTTAAGGTGGCCATATCCATTGTAATCAATCATCCATTAAATTATATATATTTATACATTTAATCTCTAATGATGGAACATCTTCTTCCTTAGTATCCAGATACCAATTCTCCATTACACTCAGATAGGGTGTAACATAGTATCCAGATACAGATTCTCCATTACACTTGTATACGGTGTAACATTGGTATCAAATTAGGTGCGCTACTTCAACACTGAGATCAGATTTGGATCATCCACTTACTTTCACCCATCACTCTTGCTTAATTCTTCATTTCTCTTGCACATACCCCCTTCTGTTTCTTGTTGATCCACACATATACCACCACTCTCCGCTCCCCTTTTCCTCCATCTCTCATCCATCATGCCCTCTACTCACATCACTATGTTATCCACATTTCCACCATGAACCCATCCTCCCCATATCCACCATAACACCCCTATTCCCTCGTGCATTCCTATTACGCATCCTTTCTCTAGCATACACACCAAACTTCTACTTAGCCTTTTTGTCTTCCCTCCCATTCACCTCCACTACCAAGAAATATACCTTCCTCATGTCGCCTGCTCACGCTGACTACTTGTATCCTACACCCATCTCCTTCCTTCTAGCCATGCCACTGTTCGACCTTCCCGCTAACTCCAAGATCCTTCCATCTACTATGTCCCACACCTTCCATCTACCGCACCTATTGTTATCCACCTGAATGGTACCTCTTCATCCGAGTGCTGACATCCCTCATGTTGGCACACAAAAGGACATATATGGATTGAGGGTTACCCAAAACACTATAGATGGGCTTATTATGAACTACATTCATCATCCATCCAGCTGGTTATTTTTACCCTTTAGCTATGTCAAGTCATGTACGCAACTCTCTATATATGCAACTCGTGTGTTGTACACAAGTATCAGCTGTTGCATGTCGCGTACAGATGTGTACGCGGGTTACCCTTAGAGAAACTCATGGGTCATACGTGAGTTGCCAGTATTGATACCCGTGTACATGTCCCTTTGACATTAAAAATAAAAATATGCGATTAATTGAGATTAGTTAAGCACTTAACCTTAATCTCCTTAACTATCTCAACCTCCTCAACCTTTGAAATTGCCTTATTTCACCAAGTATAAATACAGGCCTTAGGGAGGGTGTTAATCACATACACTGGAGAGCAAAGTTATGCTGGTGGAGTTTATACAGAAGTATTTGGAATAGTGGAACTCAAAATACTTTGGTTGCAGAGGCCCTCCTTGTATCAGGCATTGGGTTGTAATCTGAACTCTTTCATTATTGTTAATAAAGAGAATCCTTCTTCCATATGTGTCTTGAATGTATCTCATATATTGTGGTTTGATAAATATTTATGTCTCAACATTCTGTATATGATTTATCTAACCTGGTTATATATATGTATCATCTTGTATTTGGAATATTGACTCTTTACAGGTGAAGGAGAAGCATCCCTGAAGGCTTTGGAAGAGAAACATAGCAGAAGAGGACAAGCTAGGATCAACCGTCGTGTATCGGGTGAGTCTTTCCTATCCTCCTATTTCCTTTACTGCATTCTAGAGTCGATTGCCTGCAAGTTTCTTTAGTATTTTGGTAACCCCAGAACTTCGGTTATAAGCTGTTTATTCCTATACAATAGAACTGGTGACTCCACTAGGGAGCCCAGACTACTGTAGATTGTTTCTGTCACCCCTGACCAGTCTTTGCTTTGAAATTGGTGTGTAGTCTTTTATCTTGGTTCATACTTGTCACGGTGTTTGAAAGTATTGTAGATTTTTCTTAGTTTTTGAGAACAAATTTCTACCTATACATGGGTTTCTCTTTTGCACAGTCGTGTACAGAGGCCTACATACGCGAGTTGCTCTCTTGGAAAGTCGCGTATAGTACGCGAGTTTTCCTTATACACAGTCGTGTACAAGCCTAGAAATAGGGATTTTTTAGGATTGGGTTTGCTTGTCCCTCTCTTTGTGTAGTTCCTATTTGTTAGTTGGCTTTCTTTATGAATACTTTGCTGCTTGTCTGAAGGCCTTAGGTGACCACACTTTGTGCTTTTTCAAAATCCCTTGGGTTTCTTTTGCTTGGATTATTTTCTGTTTGCATGTTGAAGTAGCTAGGCATGTTTGGGTTATAGGGTGAAGTGTCTCTATCCAGATCAATGATTAGGGTCTTGGGCATTGTTTTTCAGTCTATCTTTGGATAATGATTGGTTTGTCACTTTCCTTTATGAGTTTATAGTGATTTTTGTCATTGTGTGCACCCAAGCTAGGGTTCCTAGTCTTCCTTTGTTGGTTGTTTCTTGGTATTAGCCTTCTTTACTTCTGTTTATTGGTTTTATACAGTTGATTAGACCCAAGTTTACTCAAGTATAGTGCATTTTAGGTGCATAGTAGAGTTTGAGCATTTTTTAAAAAGTGAAAAGAAAAACATTGTCAAGCTTTTGCATTTGTTTTTTGCATAAGTAGTTTTCATTTCAGTTTTAAAAATATAATCTCAAAAACTACAAAAAACATAGGCTTAGTTTCTTTTATCATTGGCATTTGTTCATCAATACATATTTACAAAAAGAAAAAGAATTTTGCATTAATAGTGGTAATTTGCTTTGAAAAATACACCTTTACTTTTATTTATTTATTATCGAGTCAAAAACACCATAAGTACATCACTCCATTTCCTTCTAAGTAAGAAACAACCCTTTAAAATGAACGCATAATTAAAATTTACTAGTAATTTTTTGCTTTTAGGGGCCTTTCACCTACTAGCTTAGGCTAGACTTGTGGGATAGGAAGTGTAAACTTCCCATAAGTTATAAAAATCAGATGTAGTGGACCTTTCTTTAGGTAAATCCTTGACTTTATCGATTGTATCTGGGAAGCTCCTCTCAAACGGGAGTCAAGCACGAGGCCGCGTGGAGGCTTGGACAGAGGAGATAACCCTCTAAATTCTTGTCAAAATGTAAATCAGGACTTTTACACATTTGGGGATTCTTTCCTAGATAGAGTTTCGGGCTCAGCTACCCTGCCCATGCGTATGAGTCAAGCTTGTCACTGTCCCCCCATACTATTGGTATAGCTAAGGTAGCCTTTAGTCTCTTGACATTTAGGGTTCATACCTAGGTAAATCGAAAGGCTATTTTTGGTTCACCTTGAATGGGCTTGGAAGGTAACCCTTGTTATAAGCGTAGGAGGGTGGTTGGGTGATTCCTCCGCTTGTGCCTAAGAACCACTTCAAGGATGCCAAGTAATCGTTCATCAACTTTCTTCAGGAAAGTATATCTTTTACCCTTGTTTGATTGCTTGAGACTTTAGGATTTTTATAGTGTATGCTCTATGGTTTTGCCTGTGTTTAGTTGGCCTTAGGGTGTGATTTGTCAAATTTTCAATCGTGGAGGACCAACCTTTTAAAAGGTCAAGAAGGTTGAGAAACCTTCCTCCTCTTGTCACATTGGAGCCTCCACCTCCACCCCAAAGGCAGAGACTGGACACGGATAGCTCATTTGAACCGGTAGGAATAAGTGAAGTTCTTGGTGAACCAGAACTGATTGCTAACCGTTTTGATCTTGATATAGTTGAGATAGAAGAATTGCAAACTGACGAGTTTGCAAGGAAATTTAACACCCCCTTGACTGATTTAAACGATCATGTGATCATTCAGGTTAGACCTTTTGATTCACCTGTATTGGGTGTCCCTGTGGGTAGTATCATGTCTTCTATGCAAGAAAGTCCTTTTGTGTTCACCTCAGCCATTCTGGTTGAAGGGGTACTACCTCCCCCTAGTAAGTGCCCTAGATCTAGTCTACCTTCTACACCTTTGACTCCAGCGAGCCGAGTGGTTCAACCACCAGTTCACTCAAACCTAGCAGGTACTTCTGGTGACATGGTTACTGGGATCCCTAGTATACTTACTATTCCTTCTTCCTTTCCATATACTACCCAGAGTGGTCCAGTAGGATCCTCGACATTTGTCCAAGGATTTCCTTGGAATCGGGGGCACATTCCCAGATCCAGTCCATACGTAGGTCCATCACCTTCCTATGTAGGAGTGCAGTTTGGGAACAATACCTCTTATGGGAAAAGTTTCCAAACTCCCATTTCAGTCTCGTTCATGAGCTCTCCCTTTTCATTGTTCAGTGGAGGGATACCAGCTCCTATCTTTCAGACCCCTGTTTCTATGGGGACGGCCTGAACTTCAAACACTGCACCTCCCACACACAATCCTGTGGCTTACGGATGGAATCCATTTCAAGGTAATCTTCCCACTTTGCAACCAGTGGCAGGGGAAAACCCCACTTTTACCCATGGGAATTCGGGGGCAAGTCCCTCTAATCCCCAAGCTGGCACATTTAGTACCCCAGTTCGACCCAAACTTCCATTCCTGGCAACCTTAAACTTGCCAGATTTGTCAAAATTGATCAATGACCCGGTGAGGCATGACCCCTTGTGGCCACCTGTTCCCACCAAATTGCTGTTGGATATCCCTAAGTTCAAAGGCAAAGTTGGTGAAGATCCTGGGGCTCATGCCACCACATTCCATTTATGGTGTTCTTCAAATTCCCTGAATGAAGATTCAGTTAGGTTGAAGCTGTTCCAGAGAGCCTTGACAGGTACTATGGCAAAATGGTATATTGAATTGCTTTCTGTTGCTTTCAGTAGTTTCTGGGACTTGGCTAGTGCATTTCTTAGCCACTTTCAGCTTTCGGTCCGATATGATTTCAGAATGGACTTGTTGTCTACTTTTAGGCAAAACAAGGCTACCCACATCTTAGATCACATCCAAGAGTGGAGAAGCTGAAAGAGCCTTATAAAAGCCACTATCCCTCCTGAGTTCCTTTTAGAGTGGTTCTTTAAATCCCTGTTGCCATACATATCTAAGGACATATCCACCTCGGGGGTGACGAATGAAGAAGAAGCCATTCTCAGGGCCCAATAACTGGATTTGATTTATTCACAATTTGGGATCTTGTACAAGATTATCCCTGAGGCACCGAGGCCTACGCATGATGTGGAGAAGCCTAAGCCTGGAACGCATGCCGATGGTGTGGTTGGGTCCATCAACTCTCCCACCGTAGAGTCTTTGGCTAAGCAACTTCACCAGTTGTCTATTAAGCAGTCTAGAATGGAGGCAGCAAAGGCTGGCCCCTCCCCCCAAAGTGTAAATGTTTTTGCACAAACCTCTCAGAAGGGCAATCAGTAGCCCGATGGGAAGAAAAAGAAAGGCAAAAAGGGAGAGGGAAATCAAAACAAGAAAAATCCCACGAACAATGCTGATGGGGGAAAGAAAGAAAAGAAGAAGGTCAAGTTCCCATGTAAGTTGTGCCACAAGGACCACCTTACTCACCTTTGTCCCCTTATGGATCAAGCCCAGAAGCTGCTTAAATCTCAACAACCGGCTCTCTTGAAGGATCCTTTTCCCCAAGGATAGAACTCAGCTTCAGCTTCTAATGTAGCAGGGGGCACTCAAACTGCCCCTGACCTAAACTATATCAACATGGTTTGATCTTCGACTTTGTTGCAGACAAGGAACAAAAATTATGAGACAAAGACTTCTAAGAAGGGTAAATCTATAGGTGAAACTTCTAACCCTCTCACAATAGAGAAACCTGTTGAAACTATGTCGAAGATACCGAAAGGTGTCTTCAAGAAGACCTTGAATAACCCTAATGCTAGGGATGCTTCAAAATTCTCTGTGATTGAATATTTAGCTCAAACCCCATGTGCAATGTTAGCTTTAGAGGTGTTACAGAGTTGTCCTGCCCAGCGGGATGCTCTCTTAGCAGCTTTAGGTAGCATGGACTCTTCGAGTCTCATGGCGAAATTTCATTTGTCTAATGTTAAAATTCGCCTGCCTTACCATGTAGCCTTATCAATAGATGTCATCCATGGTGGTAAGACCATTGGAAGGGAATTTGTTGATGATGGTGCTTTTACATGTGTTATGTCCTTGACCTGTTGGAAAGCTCTTGGATCCCCAGAGCTGGTCCCATCAAACACTTTGCTTACTGCTTTTGATGGAAGATCCTTCCGTCTGCATGGTATCCTGCCAGCTTTTGAAATTAAGTTGGCAGGCAAAGAAGTGTCTGTTGAAGTAGAAGTGATTGATGCTCCTTTGGACTACAATTTGCTTATGGGAAGGAGCTGGACTTATGCGATGTCTACTATTGTGTCGGTCGTTCTTTGTGTAGTGGTTTTTCCACATGAGGGAAAGTTGATTACTATTGACCAACTTGATTTTACCCGAAAAGGTTGTTTAGAGTCCAATGATTCCACTGTGCCATTGGTTGATCAGGTCAAACCTGCTGCATGGAGCTTGGGGGATGGAATGTACACATCATTGATGGGCACATTTGATTTTCCAGCCCTGGTTCATTATATTGGTTCTACTAGTGTGGGGAAGTCCATAGCTACGGTTGTTTATAGTACTGATCCTTGGGTTCTCCCAACCCCCCATGAACCGAAAGTGCCCTTATCGGCAATGGAGGTCGCTTATCAAGCTATCATTCAAGCCACTGTTGATCCCATCCCAGATCCTCTAACAGTCTCGAAAGATCTAGAAGAAGTCTATTTGCCCGTATGGGCGAAAAAATCTTCGCATTCTATAGATTGTTTAGACATGGTTTTACCTTCCGATGAAGCTATTCTAGAAGCCATGAGTGGACATGGTAAGATTTGTGAGGATCTTCATCATCGATCCTATTTTATTCCAAAACTAAGCAGAATAGAAAATCAAGAGTTTCATTTGAGACTGTCAGAAGATGTTGATATACCGATCAATCCCTTGCCTAGGGAAGGAATGTTTGTTGAGGGGAATATGGCAAATATTTCCGCCACTATACCTATTAACATGTCTGTAAACCCTAATGTCATGGAAAACATATACATAGGTGCAAACTACTCTCCTAAAGAGATTGCCATCTATACTACCCTATTTAAGGAATTTCGCAATGTCTTTGCCTGGTCATATGAGGAGATGCCAGGAATAAATCTATCGATTGTTGAACATGAAATCCAAACATATCCTGATGCCAAGCCAGTTCGACAAAAGTTAAGACCTGTTAACCCACGCAAAGCGGAGGCTGTGAAAGCTGAAGTTGAAAAGCTGTTGAGGGCTAGTTTTATATATCCCATCGCTTTGATAGAATGGGTATCCAACCCTGTTCCTATTGATAAGAAGCAAGGGACTATTCGTGTTTGTACGGACTTTAGAGATTTAAATAAAGCCTGTCCTAAGGACAACTATCCCACACCTTTTATAGACCAGATTATAGATGCTTGTGCGGGAAGTGAAGTGTTCTTGTTTATGGATGGTTTCTCCGGATACCTTCAAATTCAAATAAAACTGGAATACCAACATAAAACTGCTTTCATTTGTCGTTGGGGTACCTTCACATACAAGAAAATGCCCTTTGGATTGAAAAATGTTGGGGCAACCTCTCAACGGGCTATGAACTTTTCTTTTCATGACATTAAATCCATTGTCGAACCATACCTTTATGATCTGCCCACACATTCTCATAAGAGGATCCAACATCCAGATCATTTACGGTTGATATTTGAAAGATGCAGATATTATAAAATCCGCTTGAATCCCCACAAGTGTGTATTCTGTGTCGAGTCAGGAAGATTACTCGGATTCATTGTCTCTAATAGAGGCATCCAGGTGGATCCTTTGAAAGTTGAGGCCATTGTAAATCTTCCTCCTCCTTGTTCTCCCAGGCAACTTCAAAGCCTGTAAGGAAAGTCTAATTTTCTTCAACGTTTCATTGTTAATTATGCCAAGATTACTAAGGGTTTCATGCACCTGCTCAAACAGGACACCCCATTTATATGGGATGAAACCGCACAAATTGCGTTTGAGGAATTGAAAAAATCTTTTTTGTCGACACTCTTATTACGTCCACCAGATTATTCTAGGGATTTTATATTATATCTGGCTGCGTCGGAGTCAACCATTAGAGTAGTACTAGTCCAGGAGGATGATAAGCTTGTAGAGCATGTTGTTTATTATCTTAACCGTGCTTTGGCTGGACCTGAACTTAGATACTCCCACGTTGAGAAATTAGCCTTAGCAGTTGTTTATGCTATGCAGAGGTTACGTCACTACATTTTACTGAGGACCACCATAGTAGTGATGGATGTGAATCTGTTCCAATATGTTTTATCCCGACGGATTGTTGGGGGAAAATTTAACAAATGGATAGTCATTCTCCAAGAGTTTGACTTGGATTTCCAATTTGCTAAGTCTAAGAAGTCCTTAGTTTTTGCTGAACTTATAGCAGAATTTCCCACTGAAGAAAATGTAGTGGTTGAAGATGACTCATTCCTAGATGAGCACATCTTCTTAATATCCACCTCTGATCCTTGGTATGGATATATTCTTATATATCTCTATAATTTGAAGTACCCTGCAGCTTCCTCAAGGGAGGAACAACGTAAATTATGCCTTCATGCCAGGAACTACCTCATTATAGGAGATACATTATATCGATGAGGGATAGATTCCATTTTGCATTGTTTCCTTATCCATGAGGAAGCGTAGATTGTCCTGAATGATTCCCATAGTGGAGCATGTGGGGGTCATTTATCTGGGTTATCAATGGCCCAGAAGATATTGTGTGTCGATTATTTCTAGCCCACAATCTTTAAAGATTGTGTGGAAGCAGTGAAGCACTGTCATCCATGTCATCTTTACACCAGGAAAATGCGGTCACATCCTGCTCCATTATTTCCTGTTGTCTCAATAGGCCCCTTCATGAAATGGGGGATTGATTATGTGACATGCAACCCAGCCTCAGCTGGGGGGCATACATACATCATTATCGCTGTTGACTATTTTACGAAATGGGCAGAGACAATGCCTACTTTCAAAGCCGACGGGGAAACAACAACTTTGTTTGTATTCAATCATATTATTGCATGATTTGGTATACCCAAAGTGATTGTCACTGACCATGGTAGTCATTTTCAAAATAACATGATGACGGAACTGACTATCATGCTCGGATTCAAACAAGAACATTCTTCTCCATACTATCCGCAAGCAAATGGTCAGGTTGAGGCTGTTAACAAAACTTTAAAAAATATCCTTAAACGTACAATCGATGCAGCCCACTCTAACTGGCACATCATGTTATATCCTACTCTTTGGGCCTGCTGAACTAACGTAAAGACTGCTATAGGTTTCTCCCCTTTCCAAATCGCCCATGGAGTGGAAGCAGTTACTCCGATTGAGTGTGAAATCCCATCTCTAAAGATATCCATTCATGTGTTACCTGATAGGACTGAGCTTGAGGAATGTTTGGTACATTTAGAACACCTTGATGAATAGCATAGAGATGTGTTGACTACTAATCAGGCTCATAAAAATAGGGTCAAAACTCAGTATGATAAATCGGTCAAACCTAGGGTTTTCTCTGAAGGGGAACTTGCCTAGGGTTTTCTCTGAAGGGGAACTTGCCTAGGGTTTTCTCTGAAGGGGAACTTGTCTTTCTTTGGGACCAAGATAAAGAACCTATGGGGGCAGAAAAATTCAAGGCTATGTGGTTAGGACCCTATGTTGTGTCGAAAGTATTGAGTAAGGGTACATATGAGTTAGTTGATTTTGATGGGAATAAGCTGCCTAAGCCTAGAAATGGGCTCTACTTGAAAAAGTACTATGCTTAGGCTTAACAATTTTTCTTGTATTTTTCTTGTATGTATTTTTTATGTACATTAGGTTGTCAGTTTTGTTTTTTATATTATTTGTTGGTTGTTGCAGATGTCTTCTGAGTGGTATATAGTGTTCACTGATGGCGCCAGCCATCACACTTGTAACCTAGCTTCGGCAACATGGGTTATCTATTCTCCCTCAGGACAGCTTGTTGCCGCAGGAGGTGCTTGTTTAGGTCCTGCTTCTAATAATGTTGCTGAGTATAGGGCTATAATTGAGCTCCTATGGGATGCTTTGTCATGTGGCATCACCCATCTTGAGGTCCATTTGGACTCTTAGTTGGTGGTTTCCCATCTCAATCGAGCTTATCAGGTACGAAATCCTATTTTATTACGTCAGTTCTTACAAATTCGTTTATTGGAAAGACATTTTGAAGTTATTACATTCAATCACATTCCACAAAATCAGAATTCATTGACTGATGCATATGCTAATTACATTTTATATTGGAATCTCACACACATTTTATAAAGATATATAGCAAACATATGAAAAACATTTGTAAATAAACTGACAACAAACACCAATATATATATATATATATATATATATATATATATATATATCTAAAGTATCTGTCCATAGATAGGTCAAGTTTGATCCTCAGATCCTGTCATATACAAAATGTACAAAAATGTGGATCATAGTCCATCAAAATGTCCTAGATCTAAGCAGGACCGCCCTGGTCACTAGGACCACCTTAGTCCCCATGGTCCCTCCACACTCTGGCTTCCTCAGCCTCCTCGGCTTCGGCATCCTCCACCGCCTCTATATATACAAGCACTGCTCTAACCACTTGTTTGAAAAGACATAGCCAAAATGGTGGAAATCCAACAACAAACTCCTGCATGGCTGTCGGGATATGCTCTATCCATAAGGTAGGTACTCGTTGGGTCAGCCTGGCCAGCTTCCCCTCTAGAACCATGATCAATCCCGGGTCCTCACCTATGATAGGATGAACAAACATGTGAGGGTGCCCTTCAAGGCGGACTGGTCCAATATCTGCAATTTGACATATTTATAGGATTAATACTTGTACATATGTATATATCTATCATTTTAAAAATTCATAAAAATTTGAAAATGATAAAAATTAAAAAAATTACTTACCTAGCTCTCCCCATGCTCCTCCTGGAGGGAGGACAAGGTCGAGGTCACCTCGGAAGTCCATCCCGGTGTATGGAAAATGCTCCAGTGCTAGTAGCTGTCGTTTCCACCAGGTATAGAAATCATCATCATATACATTGTGTAATATGTCTCCTCCTCCTTAATGGAGGAATATGTCTCCCCACCTGGTCATCCTAGGCTGACGTGGAGATCTAATCGGTAGAGGTATGGCAAGGCTCAATGCTGGCACTCTCGAAGAAGAAGAAGGCCACTAATATGCTTGCATAGCCAAAGTTATTGTGTCTTCCTCTCTTGTAGTTGGATAGTTGTCTCCTCATGATGGGGACAACTCCTGAACACCAACCATAGAGAGAACCATGAAAAAAGTCCACTGCCAGCCTCATTTGGTTCCATGTAGCCAAATGTAAAGATGAGGATCTTGATATCCTCACGATGGTGCTAGTAAGTACCTGTAGAGTAAAGTCTTGAATATGTATGACAGGGACGCAGCTCCCTCTCTTTTGAGTACCCGGTGTGCAAAACCCATCTATATAGTTTTGGACACTTAAGGGGTCACCGCCCCTACCAATTCCCTCTAAGTTCACCGGTGCCCCTCGACGTGATAGACCGGTTATGAAATATAGGTCTTCAGTGGTAATCTCCAAGGTTTCACCCTATAAGTTGAACATCCCCAAGTCATGATCCCAATAATTTACCGTGAACTCAAGTATGCGTACATTGGCCCGCATGGATGATGTGCAAAAGAATTTCAGTAGCTCGCTGGTTCGTAATGCCTGTATAGTGGGCGCACTTTGGAGCACTGCTTGGTCCATTATTTTGTGCTCCCTTTCCCTCCATTCTAGAACCATCTTTTACCTAGAAAAAACAATTCATTTGAATCAGTAATTTCATATCAAAATTCATAAAATTTTGACTATTTTTAGCCTTTTATCCTCCATGTAGTACACGTGACTGTCTAGTTTGACATGTCACGTACTGTACGTGACTGTCTAGTTAGGAAACTTGCATACAGAACGTGTGTACGCGAGTTTTCATATTGGCAACCAGTGTACGCGTCGTGCTACTGTTCAGGACGCTTTTAAATATGGAATTCAGACTCAAACTTAATAATTGCTTGGATCAAAATGAAGAGCTCAGGGTGTAGGCTTACTTGTAACTTGCAGATTTCGATTTCGTCGGTTCAATTGTCCACAATGATCGAACAAAGGTAGAAGGTAAAACTTGCTTTTTATGGATCAAAAGTTCAAATGGTGAGTTTTGTTTTAATTTTCAACTATTTATAGAAATTATATTTCTTTAAGTGGGTCTTTTTCTATAGTTTAAAAATTCAATCAACTAATACCATATTTCTTTATGCCTTGGAATAGGTTAGTCACTATTACAAAGAGTTTTTGCTCCAATAGGGTGGTTTTGTTATTTCCAATCCATTTTTGGCACCTTTATTCAATCCACATTAACCTTAGCAATCAAACTTTTTCCATGGACTATGGTATTCTAAGCCATTAGTTCCTTGTTTTTACCATTGTTCTTCCGTGGATAGGACCATTTTTCATGCATATCCTTCTTATATGCCTATGTCATCCTTTGGTACTCATGCCGCAACTGTTTCAAGTTCAGGGGTATCCTCTTAGCTATTTTTCATGCCAAATAGAGCTTCTTTTGAATCTCTTTTACAAGCTATTCATTTATAGGACTCCCCGCCCTTATGGAGTTTCTTTAGGCCCAGGTCCGACTCCTTCAAAATAGACTTGACTGCTGAGTTAAATCATCCGCTCAAGCTCATTAAGAATATGTGAACGGGCATCCGCATTGGTGGTAGGTTATCTCTTTCTCGGACCATGCGGAATAATACGAGAAAGGATCACTCTCTTTTCTTTTTGAATTGAGAAGATTATTCTCAGGTATAGGTTTATCACTTTTCCAGACCTAAGGGACTAAATTTACGAAAAAGGAACACCCGGTTTGAGCTTAGATTTCTCTTTTTCGTGCTCTAGACCTAAACATGAAAAAGATTCCGAGTTTACTTTGTGTCTTTGTCATGCTTGTTAAACACTAAAGAACAAAGCAATGAGTTTATTGTTGTAAGCCCCATTTCTCATAACCAAATGGATCTTTCCAAGTGATCTTGCTTTCCTTCACACTCATAAAACTCAAGCTATTTTACGCTATTTTGGAAGGAGCATTGGGTAGGTGGTAATTTAACCTTTTTTGGACCTCCCTGACTAAGTACGAAAAAGGTTCACCTTTTCTTCTTCGGACATAAAGAGAGTTCTTCTATGGTGTGTTTTATACTTTTTCAGCCTTAGGAGACTAAATTAGATGAAAAAGGACCCCCCTGGAGTCTTCTTTGGAGTTTTTAGACTCTCTAAATGTGAAAACACCTACTAAGCATGTACTAGTTCAGGCTCATTAAATCCACAAATCAGTGACACTATCAAGCATTATTTTCCCATCTCTTCAAGCTTGTTAAAAAATGAAGAGGGAACCGAGTTAACTTTCTTGGACTCGTTAAAATTTCACAGAGAAGGTAAGGAAGAAGTTTTCTCTTGTTTTCAGTAATGGCAACATGGCATCCTTGAACATAGCACTCTTTGTTTTTTCCGATATCCATGTTTCAGTGTTCACTTTTGTTCAGCTATTACTTTGAGTTTCTTACTCCTCCTCTTGTCTGTTATACCTGGGGAATCTGATCATGTCTCCTACATGACAGATAGGTCTAGTTGTTCTATCTATAAGTTATACGCTGCCTTGGGTCATCTCTGTGTTGTGCTCATTGTTCAAGGACTTTACCCAATGCCTGATCTATAACCTAATTCCATCATTGTTATATTTGTTATCTATTGTGTCTCCCTTCTTTTGCCCAGTTCCTAGTCACTCTTGTGATCTATTGGAGGATCTGTTGCCTTCCTTATCACAGCATGGTTCCGTTTCAGTACTTCCTGATGACGAAGACCTAGAGTTTTGATGATCGTACCTCAGAATTCAATTTTATCATTGGTGAATTCCTTTGCTTCAGTTGTCAATTATACCCTATTGATTGACAAACTGTTGAATCCTTTCCATGTTTTACTTCAGCTTACCCTTATTCACATGGCTTGGATTGTATTGGTTCTTTGGGATCCTTTATGAAGACCTTAGTTCCTCACCTATGGAATAAGTTGCGCAAGATTATATTCTATTCATATACACAGGTTCCATATCTTTGAAGACTCACCATTATTGTATATTGTGGCTTCGATCCACCTTTGTAATATATGTGTTTTTATAGCCGTATCATATGATGTAATCAAAAATTGTAAAGGAGCTAGTGTTCCAGTAAATTGAACATAGCATCCTCAAATGTAAATTTGTATATGACATTACTATGTATTTGTTTCAGGTACTCTCTCTGCTCCATTGGATTTCTGAGTTCTCCAAATATAAAGATTGTAATGTATTTCGGCCATCGTTTCCCTCTGACCTCACACATTAGGGGGCATCTTTTATCCACCTGAATGGCACCTCTCCATCTGAGTTCTGACATCCCTCATGTTGGCACACAAAAGGACATCTATGGATTGAGGGTCGCCCAAAACACTATAGATGGGCTTATTATGAACTACATTCATCATCCATCCAGCTAGTTATTTTTACCCTTTAGCTATGTCAATTCATGTACACGACTCTCTATATATGCAACTCGCGTGTTGTATGCAAGTATTGGTTGTTGCATGTCGCATACAGATGTGTACACGGGTTACCCTTAGAGAAACTCGCGGGTCATATGCGAGTTGCCAGTATTGATACCCGTGTACATGTCCCTTTGACATTAAGAATAAAAAACACACGATTACTTGAGATTAGTTAAGCACTTAACCTTAATCTCCTTAACTATCTCAACCTCCTCAACCTTCGAAACTGCCTTATTTCACCAAGTATAAATACAGGCCTTGGGGAGGGTGTTAATCACATACACTGGAGAGAAAAGTTATGCTAGTGGAGTTTATACAGAAGTATTTGGAGCAGTGGAACTCAAAATCCTTTGGTTGCAGAGGAGTCCTTGTCTCAGGCGTTGGGTTGTAATATGAACTCTTTCATTATTGTTAATAAAGAGAATCCTTCTTCCATATGTGTCTTGAATGTATCTCATATATTGTGGTTTGATAAATATTTATGTTTCAGCATTCTGTATATGATTTATCTAACCTGGTTATATAAATGCATCATCTTGTATTTGGAAGATTGACTCTTGACAGGTGAAGGAGAAGCATCCATGAATGCTTTGGAAGAGAAGCAGAGAGGAAGAGGAAAATATAGGATCAACCGTTGTGTATCAGGTGAGTCTTTCCTATCCTCCTATTTCCTTTACTGCATTCTAGATTCGATTGCCCAGACGTTTCTTGAGTATGTTGGTAACCCCAGACCTTTGGTTATAAGGTGTTTATTCCTGTACAACACCTGTCTGCCCTCCAAGTTTCCACTCCCTCACGCCCTAGTACCTTCATCCCTTCAAACACATCTCCCAATCGCTGCACCCGACTACACTCCATCACCTTGCATTCCACCTCTGTAGTCAACCTCCCACCTGCATGGATCTTACCAGCTAGCACACGCTACTCCATTCGATGCATCCTCCCTTTTATTGTAGCGCCATCTGCACGTTGTTTCTCCCTCCTCTTCTCCTCCTCTCCAACCCGCCCGTCTCCCCACCTCTCACAACCTCCTCTATTGTTGCATCACGATCGCTCCACGATGTTGTTGTCTCTCCACAAAAAAAAAATTTAATAAAAAAACAAAAATTATAATAAAATTGTTATTATTGCATAATATAGAATTTGTAATAATTAATTTTGTTAAAAGAAATTGTTTTTTATTAAAATTTTATTATTCAAGCTTATAATAATAATATTAGTATAATCTTACTATTATTTTTTAAAATAATAAATTAGTCTCTCTCTCTCTCTCTTTCTCTCTCTCTCTCTATATAAAGGACCCAAGCCATGACAGAATTAAAAGATAAAATTGAGAAATTGAAGAAGGAAATCAAGGCCCTCGTCGCTAACCAAAATAGTTGGAAGGAAGAAACGGAAAATAGCAAGGTACTTAAGAAATAAATCAAATACAAAGTTGTTCAAGTACTAGAAATAAAACTTGATGACAAACTAGACATCATGAACAAGAAACAAAAAGAGTTAGATGACAAGATGAGTGCGATGACACAAAACTTAAGCACCATGTCACAAAACCTGAGCATCATGACACAAAACTAGAATACAATAATGGAAGTGTTACAAAGACTAAGGTCTAGTACAAACCATATCAGTAACTCAGATATTTTTGACCAATATGTCATTAGAAATGAGCAACAAAATCGATCAAGACAATGAACAAGACAAGGAGACAAAACATCTTAGGGATGACAAAAATACCAATAATTTATTTGATAAAAATAAAAATGATCTTAACCAAGATCATAAAAAGAGTTAAGTCAGTTTCGTTGAAAATAAGGGCAATCCACACAATGAAAAAATATGGATCCTACAGTATGCAAAGGACTCCATGTCAAAGAAATCAAATATTGTATATTCACCTTCTACCTTAACTATTCTACCACCCTAGAGAAACCTAAATGTAACACTATCTAATGACTTCGAGTGTGAGAAGCCTCAAGAGATGCCACTTCTCGAGATAGCTCGTAAGGATAATAAAATGAAAACATTGCATGATGACATCCTAAGTATCGTGGGACAAGCAATTTCTAAAACAAAGTTTGATATGGTCAGTCACAAAAATATTCCTCATATTCATGTACATGGAAAATGGGGACAACAATAATAAACATAGTGGAGTACAAATTCAAGTTACAAATGAAGGGAAATTGACAAACTATTGCGTAAGGACCAAGCACATGCCTAATACAAGTTATAAAACAAACGACATAAATGAATTAATGACATTTTTTCAATACAAAACAAGAATGAAAAGACGACAACAATAATCTAAGCTTTGAGGACAAATATTTCCTAAGGGGAAGTCAATGTTACAACAATAAAATAACAAGTAAATATGTTATAACCATTAGTAATAATAATTAATTATTAAATATAGTTATGAAGAGAAATGTATCTTCAAATATTCGATGGGAAAACCATATTTAAGGCATCCATATCCATTGTAATCAATCATCCATTCAATTATATATATATTTATACATTCAAATTCTAAATATGGAACATCTCCCCCCTTAGTATTCAGATACATATTCTCCATTAAACTCAGCTACGGTGTAACATAGTATCCAGATACGAATTCTCCATTACACTCAGATACAGTGTAACACTGGAGAAGTAATTTATATTGATTTATTAAAGGATACTCTGAAGGTTTCAAAGTTGCAAGCCACATTGTGAAGATTGGGGAACCAACTAAAGCAGGAGAATATTGAAAATAAAACCTATCAAAAAAATATTAAGAATCTTCAAGGTGACCTTCTGCATATGAATAGTGAATCAAATAGAGGACAATCCACAAATAAAATTTTGGTTGAAAAGGAAAACACAATTCAATTGCTTAAAAAGAAATAAAAAATTCCATCCACTCAATTAATTTAGGCATATGAATTAATAGTTTTAAAAAAGGAAAATGATTCTTTGTCTCAATATTTGAAGGATAGCAAAGCCAAATTGCTGAAATTTGCTGAAGAACAAGGTAAATGGGAGAAAGAAAGATCTTTTGTCAGTACTGGGGGCCAAACATTTAATTTGGGATATTATTATCACCGAAGCTACTAAAATGAGGACCTATTTAAATTTTATAAAATATAAAGAGACAACAATCAATATAGAAAAAAAAAGTTGTGCAGTTATGAAAGAAACTTTAGACATAAGGTTAAAAGAGACATCCTAGAATAACATCAATTTCATCATACTCTGTTAGAAGAGGAATTAAAAACAGTGGGGATGAGAGATAGAATCACAAGGATAAGTTGGGAAAGGAAACTCATTGGAAATCATCATCGTTTTGAGAGTTTCCAAGTAAAGGCAGATCAAATGTTACAATACGATAAGTCTTTGAAAGGCTAATTTAGAGAATTATTTCAGAAAGGACTTCCTTCCTTTTGGGATGAAGAAGGTAAACTGATTCCCTAGTTTGATTATCAAGATCTGTTGGTTCAAGCTCAAATCGATCATAAAAAAATTGAAGATATGATCCAATCTTTAACAGGGAAAGTTATAATTGATAAGCTTGAAGTGGATTTTGAAATTTTGGACCAATTCAAAATAATACGTGCCAAACTGTCTCTTATTTGGATCATGTGGAGTTAAGAGTTTTAGCTAAAGAAATGACTAATCATGAGGTACCTTCTGGAGATCAATGGAATAAAATTGAAAAGTTTGGGAGGATGAAATATAAGTTGCATAAATAAAGAAACTCATCCATAATACTTAAGCAAAGGATATGTCAAGGTCCACTCAAATGTGGATTTAAAATATTTTCTAATGTTATGGAGATTTAGTTTTAAGTTGTATGACAAATGTAATAAGTTAGTTACAAGATTCCTAGTTTTAGAAAATTGGTAGTTAGGTATCAGATCAAGGAGGTTTTTTTATGTATCAATACATGTTTTGTAATGTAATTACGGTTGGAACCCATGAGAGTGAGACTAATTTTGTATTGAGCAGTTTCAAGTTTAATAATAATAAAAATTGCAGAGCAGAGAAAGATATTTTCAAAGCAGAGATTCTTGTGTTGTTATTTTACATTATGTGTTTCATTTTCTCCTATGCATGTTATTCCTGTTATCTACTTCCATGTTGTTATATTTCCATGCTTGAATGAGATTGAGTTGAATCTGAATTTGTACTTATATGCTTTGGTTCATAGGATTAAAGTATCCACAAACATATTTCCTCTGAAATTAATATTGGATTCATCTTTATTTGGTTCCCATATTAATGGATTGTTCATATTTCTTCTATTATCACCAGCAATCAATTACCTGACTGTGAAATAATAGCTATCTCGCCTTTATGAAAAATTGTATTGCAAAATCCCTATTTATCTTTAATAATTAATGATTTTGACTCCATTCCCAATGGTATCCTAATGTTTAAGCCATTTTCATTATTGATTAAGTTTGTATAAAAATATCTTTGGCCATTGTATTTATTTGTTGAGAGAGCCCTATTTGGTAGGACAGAATCCAACTTTCCTCCTAAAGCTTGGTTTGAAAGGTTACCTTGGAAATATTGTTGGAATTATCTTCCTTCTCCTCTTGACCCAAGTTTCAACAACAAAACAATACCAACAAAACACCAAAATACATCGGCCTGATGGAGCAAGCTTAGTCAGCAACACCCGCAAGGAAGGTGCAGTCTCACCCGAAATATCTTAATGTGTAACTTCCAGAACCATATTTTTGCAGTTGGCAAGGTATTATAGTCCCTTGGAGTGTAGCCAAGGATCTTGAAAAGGATGGGGGGGGATGGAGTCTATTATTGTGTGATAGAGGTGCAACGAGGTGACACAATCGGCGCATGACGCAACCTTGTCCATGTATCTTAAAAACTAGCGCAACTGTGCGACACAGCTGATTCCTTACTTCTAATTGACATTGTACGACTTATATTGTAACTTAACAACTTAACCATGAAATCATACATAAAATGTTGACCATGCTTTAAACATTCATTCATTCATTTACTGATTGAAAATATTGTGACATACATTCAATAGTAACTGTAATAATGTAAAGTAAGAAATCATTCACATAAACATTCAACATGCAACAACATTCACCCATTTCACACAAGAAATAACGTGGAAACCCATTTAGGAAAAAGCACCAAGGGGCTCTTTTTCTAGCATGAGAAACATGTATAGCACCTTGCAGTATATGGCTTGTAGGATGTTCTGAAGTATATATAATGGAATTAGACTCTTCTTGCTCTCATGCTCTTTGGTTTATTCTTCTATCTACTCCTACTGATCCACATACATCCTGGATTGAATCTTCTACTTTACTATCTGCGAACTCAATTACAGATTACTTCTACTAACAGTCTACGCACTAAGCTACAAATCTGCGACACAATGACCTTCTTCTATCAGACTCGTCTCTGGTATTTTATATTAGGATTATTAATCCTCCCTTGTCCAATTTGGTCATATGTCTAAATCGGGAGTCCATCTAGTCTATTTTTAGTCACTAGCACCATTGGGTCCACTTGGCCTAATTAGGGCACATGTTTTAGCTAGTAAAGTGTGTGGAACACTAATTGAGGCCTAGTGCCACTTATTGCACTTGCATGCATCATTTTAGGAGCCTCCTAGACCAATCCCTACAATTTAGGAGCCACTGGGAGTGGAAAAACCAACCAAGGTCAGTTGAGTTGAGTTGGTGACTAGTCAAGCTAAGTTAGGAGTCAGTTACATTCGATTCTAGTCCTCTACATTCAATAAGTGCCAGGTTTGAATGGCTTCATGTAGGAGGACCGCATTTCTCACCTATGACAGTCAGTTAGCCTTAGTTAACACTAAATGTAATACATGAGTTGTGTTTTAGAACTCCGATGAACTCAATGATGATTTAGACAAGGTCAGTTAACTATTGAGTCCTCCAATAATGATTTAGATAAGGTCTTAGTTACCTATAGTCAAGTAGAGTGTAATCAATTCGAATTTCCTCATGTGGATTCAAATTGCTTGTGACTATTTAGCCATTGTACTTCATTGTAATTATTATCTAATTACTTTTGATTAATGAAAGCATTCATAGTTGCAAGCCATTTTTGCATTGTTTCATTCTTCAATTGTTGAGCAAATTGTGTGATCTATTTTGTGAGTTGTGTGTTTGTCTACAGATCTATGTGCTCAATTTATATGGTATCAAAGCCTCGATGGACAAGGCACCTCTCCTCCTCAGATCTACATCTGGATCATTTTTTTGAGCAATTTACTGCATTCCTACTTTGCACCAGAAGCAGAAGGTTTACCACTTAATACCCCAAGTTAAGGAATTGTTGATCAAGCTTGCTTGATCAATTATACTGGGTGTGATGAAAACTTGAAATGTGCAGGTAGTCAACCTTACTTTCTATGTTTGATTGTGTGACAAGTTATCATCTCTTCTCACAGCATTCACTACAAGTAGCCATTTCTTCTCACTGCATTCTCTATAGCAACTTAGTCCTCGTTACTGCATCCAAAATGGATCATTCAATAGAGCCTCTCTCTCTATTCAACTATCACTAGTGGAAGGAAGACATGGAGGTACTGCTCCACACTAAGAATCTCTTCAGACTCACAGAAGAAATAGAGGTAGTGCCATTTTTAAATCATGACAAAGAAAAGTAGTAGAATAGGATTGATGAAGCTCATATATACTTATTCTCCTTAGTTTCTCAAGATCCTCAATTCCATATCCAAGGATTGAAGACTCCCAAATATATTTGGGACAAAATTTCCTCCGTATTTGATAAGCAGGATGAGATGAGGGTCCATTAGCTAGAAAATGATCTGATCACTCTTAATCCATCCAACTTCAAATCACTGAATGAATTCTTGACAAATTTCAAGAACCTAATATATCAGTTGAAGCAATGAAAAGTGGATAAGGATGAATATGAGCTCATCCTTTCCATTCTCACAAAGCTCAATGTAGACTAGTCAGTCTTTGTATCAACCTTCCAAATAGTAAGGCTCACTACTCCAAATTAGAAGATTCCCACTCTTGATTCCTTCATCCAATCTCTCAATTCTGACAATGATAAATTGATCCAAATGGGGATCATTCGATCTCCCAAAGATCAAGCTCTAGTTGCAAGAGGAGATGAGGTAGTGAATGACAAAGGGAAACAAAGAGATGAGTCTCCTATGAAGAAAGAGCAATCAGAGGAGACTTTAGGTTCTAAGAGAAGCAAGAAGAATGGCAAAGGAAAGGTCCTCTGCTCTTACTGTGGAAGGGGCTTTCATTCAAAAAGCTCTTGTATGAGAAGACAAAATGATGAAATGGCTCTTCCTTTGAGGAAACATAACATTTTTGCACTGGCTAGTGCAAGGAAGGATGGCTCTGAACAAGAAGATGAAGAATACCAAAGGAAAGGCCATGCACTAAAGGATTTCTACTCATCAGCACATGCCTTCCTCATTGATTCTGGAGCTTCCAACCATATGGCTGCATCCAGAGAGTCATTCTCTTATTTTCAGTTCTTTGATGGTCCTAGTATTCAGATGGGAAATAACAGTAAAGTCCAAACAAAAGGGAAGGGCTCTGTCAATATTGAACATGGAAGGTTCAAAGATGTGCTATTTTTTCCCTCCCTAGCTTCAAACCTATTATCTGTCTATCAGATGACCTATACTGGATCTCCAAAGTGAGTGATCTTTGGTCCTTACTCAGTGGAGATCACATATATCTCTACTGGGAACATCATAGTCAAGTTTGTTGCAACTCATGCCTCAAAAGAATATGAGTTCTCACATTTCATGCCTCCTTCAAAACCTATGCACTCTCAGCAACCACTTGCAAGGGAAGGTAAAATCATTGGATCTACTTCTTTTGCAGCTTCTAGTAGTATTACAGATCCATCTTTATTAGTTTATGAGATTGAGATTTAGGGTGATTCAAATCTAGATTCAGTCCCTACTTCCAATTGGAATCTAGGAATATGACTAGAAACCCACTTGACACTCAGAAAGGAAAGACCCTTGTGCTATGCCATGCAATATTACTTCCTTCAAGGAGATGAAATAGACACCCTATAAGATGCTACATGGAAAGGGCTTAGTCTCACTACATTAAGAGGAATATGTGTGATCATACACCTCTTCATTCAGTAAGAGACAAAGGTTACATTCCTCCTTCCTTCCAACATCAATTTTGGAGAAGAAGGAGAAGTCTACATGCGAGGCCCTAGAATACCTGTGCACAGCAAACCATGCATGCTTCTTTGCTACCTCATAGAGATGAAGATTGTAGCTACATATTTTCAAGTTTTTCAAACTTGAGACCTAATTCTACCTGCTTGGATAGAGGGGGTGATTTTTTCCCACGTGGTTTTTCCCCCAGCCCCTTGTATTAAGAAGTTACTTTATTTTACTTGATGTAATGGGTGACCTATGGTCTTAGTTACAAGGACCCACAGATTTTCCAAGTTAGCATTCAGGGGGGGTATTAGGATTATTAATCCTCCCTTGTCCAATTTGGTCATATGTCTAAATCAGGAGTCATGTCTAAATTGGGAGTCCATCCGGTCTATTTTTAGTCACTAGCACCATTGGGTCCACTTGGACTAATTGAGGCACATGTTTCAGTTACTAAAGTGTCGGGAACACTAATTGAGGCCTACTGCCACTGATTTCACTTGCATGCATCAATTTAGGAGCATCCTAGACCAATCCCTATAATTTAGGAGCCACTAAGAGTGTTGAAACCAACCAAGTTCAGTTGAGTTGAGTTGGTGACTAGTCAAGATAAGTTAGGAGTCAGTTGCATTTAGTTCTAGCCCTCTACATTCATTTAGCACTAGGTTTGTAAGGTTGCATGCAGGAGGAGCACATTTCTCACCTACCATAGTCAGTTAGCCTTAGTCAACACTCAATGTAACACTTGAGCTATGTTTTAAACTTTGATGAACTCTACTGATGATTTAGACAAGGTCTTAGTTACCTACAATCCTCTGATAATGATTTAGAGTGTAATCAATTCAAATTTCCTCATGTGAATTCAAATTGCCTGTGGCTATTTAGCCATTGTAATTCATTGTAATTATTATCTAATTACTTTTGATAAATGAAAGCATTCATAGTTACAAGCCATTTTTGCACTGTTTCATTCTTCAATTGCTGAGTAAATTGTGTGATCTATTTTGTGAGTTGTGTGTTTGTTTACAGATCTATGTGCTCAATTTATATTTTACAATACTTATACTCTTACCAACTCTAAATGAAGCTAACCCTTATACAAAGCTGGTTCCTCCTATTTATAGTATTTACCAGACTGCATAGAGTGTACTGATTACAACTTAGTTATTACAGACTCAAGTGGCTACAATATCTTCTCTTACATTAATGTTGGTCCATACCTAGCTGTTGGCAAGGGTTTTGGTAAGTGAGTTGCGCAGCGTCGCAGTAGCTGCACAAGCTCAAGCGACACCGTGCAAGGCCAAATCAGCACGATGGGAGAAAATATAACTATTTTTTAATATTTAATATATTATTTGACCAAGTTTGTCACCATAGGTCATTAGTGGTTAGAAGTTAGTTAGAAGTGGACCTTTGATGTAAAGGTGCAAGCTTATATATAGAGCTAGTTTTGCAATTGCAATAGAAATGGAATACCTGGATAGGGATAGACAGAGGAAAATTATATGTTTTATCTGCGATCTGTCTGAGGTTTGGGATGTAATTGGTCTCCTGCCGTGGAAGAATTATTTGTTTGGAGCTATTGCATAGAATGAATATGACATTACGGTTGTTGAATAAATCTTATCTTTGTCTTACTATTTTCTCTGCTGCGATATCAATGAGAAGTGTGTCTAATCTATTATGATGATGTTGTAATCTATTGTTGTTGTCTTTTGGTTACGATTTACTGATGATGTTATGATCTATTCCATCTCTGTTATGATGTTGCTGAGATCTCTTCCAATTCTGTTACATTTATGATACATGATGGTTAAAGTTGTTTTATACTTCTATGCTGATACTATTGCAACAAATGAATGATGAGATTTGTTAGATCTATAACGATGAAGATAGATCATGATCACTGTATTAGTTCTGTAATATGTTTTTTATGCTGCTTTATCCCATTGGATTCCATATCTTCCCTTCTCACTACCGGAAAATTGGTTTTGATAGCTCTCCCTTGAACATATCGGTTGAGACCTTGTCCTCTCTGCGGATGTTGCTGGGCAGGGTAAACCTTGTCTGGACTAGTACTGAGGGAGATCGCGTTGGTTGGGCATCGACAGAGTGAGAACCCCTATCAACAAGGCTTTGTTGGTGGGTTTTCTCCAAGAAATGGTTCTGTTTTTGGGACCAAGTTGCGATTGAAAGGAGGATATGTTTTTGCATCTGACTCGTCTGAATATTGAGGGGTGGTTTGGTCTAAAACTGCGAGAGTTTGCTAAAGCCGAAAATCACAATCCAAAGCTGTCAATGAGAAATGGGTTGGACAGATATATTCATGATAGTCCTCACAAATGGTTCTTTTGTGAGTTTCCTATTGTCTTGTATGAGTGGCTGGTGAAGTTTACTTCTAATAAAAACAACTTCCAAGGAGGAGATCTAACTTCCTAGACTCCGGAAATGATCAAGGAATTATAAGAAACAGATAATAAGGAATCACGAGCTGTTGAGGTGTGGTTGGACAGTATCTTGGAGGGATACATTATCGAGTTTGCAGTTGATACCATTAATTCATTTAGTGAAGTAGAAAGGGAGTTCTTTAACGAACTACGAGGTAGATTCTTGTTGTCTCTACAACTATCTATTAAACAGCTTGTTTGCAAAAAAGATATTCTAAAAATGCACCAAGAGTAGTGTAACTCTGGTGTGCAGAGGATGTAGGCACCACAACAAAAGGGGGGATACACATGGAAAGTTAAGGGGTAGATGGGCATGAGTTCTGGTGAAATTGTTAAGGTCACCAAGGAAACAAGTGGTTGTACAAAAGGAGGAGCAAGGTTTCGAGAGAATAGGCAAAGGACGGGAGAAGGTCTTGTTGTGATTGAAGTGCGATTCCATGAGGAACAACCACATAGGAAAAATAAACATTTTAGTGACAATGATGACAACCAGGCCCAGGCTATGCCTGAAAGGACGACAGGATCAAACCCTAGCAGTAACATGCCCACACCTCTGTGCAATACTCCACCATAAGGAAAAAATGCGCATTCTGCATCGACTTGCCCGATGTGTCAGCAGCAGTCTAGAAATATAATACTAGCAGGAGGAAGAAGGCCCAGAATGGTAGGAGATGAAATGAAGCTACCAATATTTCATGAAAATGGCACCAATGACCCAGAGAAATATTGGTTCTCATGTGAGGTAATCTGGACCACCTGACAGACTGTAAATGATGATGTCAAGAAAATCCAACTAGCCACCACCCTTAGGGGTCATGCACTGGAGTGGTACATGAGATTCACACAAGTTCCTTAGGGATGTACCATGAAAAAATTGGATGAGATCCGTATGGGGTTATTCAAAGAATTCAAGAAGCTGAATTGTGAGGATTAGTACATTACTGAGTTGAAATAAATCAAGCAGTTCCCCAATGAAACAATTTGGGACTTTGATTAATAGTTTAAGATATTGATGGCTTGATTCAGCTTCCATATGAGTGATGTTCAGCACAAGGAGTGGTTCATCACTGTGCTTGTCCCACATATCATACAATCAATAATGCAACAAAAGATTGCAACACAGAGAGAGGCTCTGGAAACCACGATGAAATTGGAGGCATCGCCAGTAGGAGAAAATGCGGTCAAAATGAACCAGATTCAAGAACAGTTGGACAATCTGATGCTCCAACTATAAGATATCAAGAAGGCCAAGGAAGATTATGACGACCTTTGGTGCACCTAGTGTCATGCAGACGGACATACCAAGGATACATGTCCGGTGTTCTGAAATTATTTTCTTTCAGGAGCTCTGAATCCATTGAGTTATGTTAGTATACCATGGTGTCGCACATGTCAGGTATATGGGAATTGACATGAGAACTACAAATACATGCAGAAGATGGTTACCAAGGAAGAAAATATGTACTGTAGCTTTTTTCAGTCAGTAGGACATGATGATAAAAAAGGTCGAGCTTATGATTTGCTGCAGGAAAGGACACATGATTCATATTTTGTGAAAGGTGAGGACCCCTGGGAAATGAAAGTGCAGCCACAGATGGCCTAACCAGCAGTGCAGGTGTAGTATACCCCACCACCCCAGATGCATTTTATCCTAGTGCAACTGCAACAATAATTTATAGTGCATCCATAGTTTGCACCTTAGCCACATCTTGTAGCACAACCGTCGTATGCACCACAACCACAGTATAATCAAATGCCTCTCATTCAATCTCAAACACAATATGTTCAAGCTGTGCACTATGTCCAGTAGCAACCAAACCCACTGCAACAGCAAATGGCCTAGCCTCAGTTTCAGCAAGGAGGAGTCTAAGGAGGATTCCACAGAGGATTAAGAGGACGAGGAGGAGACTCCAGTCGAGGGGGATGACAAGATCGAGAATAAATTCAGTGTTATACATGTGGATTATTTGGGCACTATTAGAGGGAGTTCCCTCATGCTCAGTGTACATACTATGTGGCTAGTGAGCATAATGTTGAAAATTGCTGTCAGTTGATTGCAAAATGGTAGGCTGGAAACATTCCTTTGTTGCTGAATGCGCAGACTCAGAACCAACCGATAATGTAGAATCATATCCCAAGTACAGAACCAACCGATAATGTAGAATCAGATCCCACCTTAGACTCAGATTCAAAACCTGCCACAGGCTCAGAATTAGCCATTGAATCAAAACCTGCCATTGAACCTGAATCAAGGATCAACAACTGCAACAATTCAAGCCGAACTGCGAACGAAGGATGTTGACGTTGGGGTTATCACTTGCTTCAGTGTGACAACTGGAGAAGACATACTGTAGTAGCAAGTTCATCTCACTGGAAATTAAAAGGTAGCATTTGATATTGTGATGGAGGAGGACACCTTCTTTGGGGCAAAGCATGGAATCGGGAGAAATATGGGTAAGTTACCAATTATTGACATGCCATTTTCTTTTGATCCATCTGTAGATGCAGGATGATTGTGGTAGCATGGTACCTTGTAGTAGTTCTTTGAGAGTTGTATATTAATGGAAAGGGACCCCAAATCCCTTGACAATCTTAAGACACTATTGTAACACCAGGATAAGGCATTGAAGGATTCTTCAATGAACTCTTTGAAAAAGAGGAAGACAGACAAGGAGACGATGATGAATATCTAGATCAGAGATTATGAGGTTGACTCGGTTATTTTGGATCTTGGATCAGATGTAAACATTCTGACCAAGAAAACCTAGTAGTTGATGGGGAAGCCGACCTTGGGATGGTCGCCGATGTAGTTGCGACTAGTAAATCAGGAAAAAGTTCATCCCATTGGTCACGTTTCAAACCTAGTTGTTGATATTGAAGGTATGGAAACACATGTTTATTTTGACGTGATAGAAGTAGTTGAAGATGGAGGTTCTTATCCCACACTGCTAGGGATTGGATGGGCTAATGATAGCATGTCGGTCATTAATTTAAATAAAGGGGTCATGACGTTTGAGAACCAGGATGCTAGGGTCATCGCTCCCATGGACCCTCAGGAAGGACGTCGGTACATTTAACCAGTGAAGGATGAAGTCAGTAGAAGTTGGGATCATGCTTATAATATCTCTAAATACTATATCCATCCTACCATCGATGGAGAACTTGGATGGCACAGTGCTAGTTCTGTGTTCTCTGATTTCGATGATGCTTTGGAAAATTGGCAAAATAGGTTGCATGAAGTGTCATTCCAGAAATGCGGGTTGATTATGCAGTCTCTCCGTCGTGTCGTGACTGAGATGGTTGAGTTGCCAATTTATGAAGGGATTCTCGCACTACCAAAATTCCTTTGAGAATTTCAAGAGAAAGTGTTCGAGCCACAAAGGGTATTGGCCCTAGATGTAGCACTAAAGGCTACCCCGGTCTGATGGTGGGTGATGCACAAGCAGATGATCCATGACTGGGGACAATGTCAAACATTGACGAGGGTGAGCTTTGGTGATTTGGAGTTCTATCATGCTAGGAGATACGATGGGTGGAATGACTCCACCACTAATTTGATATAATTTCAGGAATTATGGGCATTGTGACCCAAAGATGAGTGGGTCCATGCTTTTGTTCACACTCTGGATGAGATGCCGAGATCTTGGTATGTAGAGACAGAATTGCGTAGAACTATCACCACTTGGGAGGAGTTGTTTGTATGATTTATGCAGATGTTTAGTTTCGGGGATGCCAACCCAGAAGTTCACAATGAATTACAAATCATCCGCGACATAGTATTGAAGGTTGTCCCTATCGCATACCCCATTGATCTACATGCACACTACTCGATACAATCCATGATGACATGCTACAACCTGCCTAGGGAACCTGAAGATGATGATGACTTTTGGAATGTTAATATTCTAGAGTCCAAAGGAAGATCTGACGTTGCAACACCCGACATACCAACGGATTCAATGAGTTAGATACTGAAGATCAGAAAAGTCAACATCAAATCAGAAGAGAACCCAAAACTTTCCAATGCTGGGGACTACTGGGACGAGGAGACAATGGCGAAAATCACTGACCTGCTGCATGAATTCCAGGATATTTTTCTAATGCAATTTTCATAAATGAAGGGGATATTAGGGGACCTGGGTGAGATGAAAATCTTGTTGAAACTAGATGCAAAACCTGTGTGACAGAGGCCGTATCAACTGAACCCACGACACAAGGATCATGTGAAGGCTGAGATAGACCAGATGCTCAATGCAAGGATCATTGAGCCTGTAGAAGAATCATAGTAGATAAGCCCTATGGTGGTCCAGGACAAAAAGACCGACAAAATCCATATTTGCATAGACCTAAGAAAGGTGAATGATGCATGCGTGCATGATCTGTTCCTGAATCCTTTTACAGATGAAGTCCTTTAAGGAGTAGGCGGTCAGGAGATGTATTCCTTCATGGATGAGATGTCACTAGTGTCACAACTGACTTTGCAACCTTTCGATAAATGGGTTGTAGATTTTGTGGGTCCTATTAATCCACCGGGGAAGAGGATTGGGGCACGATACATCATTACTACAACCGACTATCTGACCAGGTGGGCAGAGGCTGCACCAGTTACACACCAGTTGTGGATTGTACTACTCCAACAGTAGCAAGGTTCATCTTTGAAAACATTGTGACATAGTTTAGGTGTCCTTGGATCTTGATTAGTGACCAGGGTAGTCACTTTATCAAGCGTACTATGAGAGCGCTAACTAAGGAGTTGTAGGTACAACATAAGAGGAGTACACCATACCATCCGCAAGTGAATGGGACTATCGAAGCGTTCAACAAAATTTTGGAAACAACGGTGACAAAGGTATGTAATGCTAATCATGATGAATGGGACTTGAAAATTCCAGCAGTGATATGGGCCTATCGAACCATGTGCAAATGGATAACAGGATAGACACCATTTAATTTGGTATATGGGCAAGAGGCGGTCATGCCCATGGAAAACATTGTTCCTAGTTTGCACATCGTTGCAATGATGGGCATGGATGATATAGAAGCATTAGAAGAGCACATTGAATAGTGGGTCTAGCTTGAAGAAGACCGTTTTGTTGTAGGATTCCACCAGCAGGTTGTAAAGGACTGACAGAAGGCGTGGCATGATCACCACATTAAGAAAAAATATTTTGCGGAAGGGGGTTTGTTGTTGTTAAATGAAAACAAGTTCCTAAAACATCCAAGTAAGTTACATATGCACTGGCTAGGACTATATCTTGTTCATTCCATTACTTCTGGAGGTGCGGTTCAGTTACAACAATTAGATGGTGCAGTATTGCTGACACTCATCAATGGGAGTCACTTAAATCCCTATAGGATGGGGCCATAGCTACACACTGCTTGAGGCACTGTGAATTTTTTTTTTATCTAAGCAGGAAAGTGAGCCTAGGGGACGAGGCTATGTAAGGATAGGAGTTAGTGGTGATGGACAGGTGATCACCTGTAACAACTGCAGAGTTGTGGGTTGGTCAAATTAGTAATAAATGCATATAATTAAAATAGTTAGATGGCAGCACTTTTTGAAGCGACGTGCATTAATGGTCGATCTAATCTCTAGATGGGTAGGATTGCTGGTGGATTTGGTGTCATTACTGTTGGATTTATACATGATGCATATCATAGATTTGGCAAATGATGAGTTGGAATTGGGAGGTGCCTATAAAAAGCATGTGGGATGTGGGACGAAGGCATTATTCAGTTGAGCGAGTAGAGTGTTGAGCAGAGTGTGAATTGTGTAGTTGTGTAGTGATATTTTGGTGAGTTGCAAAGTATAAGGATAGAGTCATCGAGTGCATTGTAAGGTTTGGGGCATGAGGCATGCTGAGAAACCTCAACGCAATTGAGATTTCCATTGAACAAGAGTCCCCTATTTGGCCCACAATCGTCAAATAAGAAGTCATGAGCATGCTGGTTGGCTCATCATCTATCCCCAAGAGAAAGAAGTAGGCTCAGAAGCCTAGTTCCACACCATCGCAAAAAAGGAATACCCGCACTTTGGCTAGAGTGCAAGGTGAAGGGATAGCACAAACCGGGCCATAAATCTTAGGAGCTATAGAGTCAGTGGCTCCTAGGGGTATCTTTGTTCATGATATTTTGGGGTATGTCACTCCTACATGTATAGGATCAAAGATGAGGCACCCGACAAAAAATCAGATGTATCCACCAAAATTGTCATCATTGCTGGAAGGGATGACTTGCTCGGTCGATATCATCCCTGCCCTAATCAGGTTGAAGTTTGAGGACCATGATTTGTTGTTACTTAAAGATGTTTAGGATGAGCCCTGTGAGTCAGTTCCAATGGTACCTGGTGCCCCAATTCAGTGGATTCCTCAGCCTTGGGCGAGTGGGTTAGACCACTCTGGATTGTTGGGGCTCATCAATATGCCTCATTTTGGGCGACTGAACGAATCCCATGCATGTGTTAAACAAATATTTGCCTATTTTCATGGTTGGACACTTTAGTTAAATACACTGATTCATGTTACAGTAGATTTAATCATGAGCATTACGGGCTTGCCGAAGGTTGAGGAAGATCCAACGCAGTATATCCACAGGAGGGATACCGACAATAAGCTTGCTAAGAAGCTTAAGGAATTATTTGGCCTACAACGGGATGGTCACACCTACCATATTGATAGCATTAACTCACAATCGGTGTGTATCAGGGCATGAATTAAAGTGAGCAAGGTTTTTCGGGGAAATCGACAGGTCCAGTGCAACTTGGGCGTGGTCGCATGTGCCCAGAAATGCGTAGAAGGAGTACAAATGAATGGGTCTTTGTTCTTTATTAACTAGTTGCTCAAATATGCTCTCACTACTCATGCTAGGTGGATGTTATCATATAGTTGGCTATTAATTCTTATTGCACTTATTTCCTGGATGGAACTCGAATATTACCAACCAATGGCAATCGATGCGGCGAAGGTGTGGCGTGAAGCACGATATCAGAATTTATGGTGGGTTGAGGAGCCCAGTCAACAGGCAGACTATTTAATTCATTTTTGGGTCTATTGGGAAGCATTGAAAGTCACCACTATCATCATTCCTCAAGTATCTCCTTATGCAGTGGCCAAGTATTAGCGGCTCATTCGGTTCGCTATTGGGCCACATTCCATTTACATTCAGGCACGGCGGACCCCAATAGGAAGTGGATGAATAATTGGATGCCATCAAAGTCATGGCTATGAGTCAGGAGGAACTCTCTAGGGACCCTCCATCTGATTCCCTGGAGGAGCTTGCCCAAAAGGAGCTGAGTGTTGACGACTTTGACAACGAGTCATTGACGGACCCCGAGGCCTAAGCACAGTGCATACGGGAGGAGACTTGCACCAAATGGCACTAGGAATATGATGTGGGTAGTGGTATCTGGTCAAGGATGGAGGACCAACTGCAGCGGCTCATCAAGGCGGTCACTGACTCCTCTGAGGTTGTGACACAGGCGATCTAAGAGCCCAATCGCGATGAATTTGGTGTGGTAAGAGATAGGTTAAATTCTATTTTTGACATTGTTTACAGGAATCCATCCATTAGACATGGGATGCAGGAAGTCCCATCAATCAACACTGATCCCCAGGTTAGGAACATTCAAGTTCCCCTGACTGTGATCGACACAGGGAGTGAATAAGTATACATGTTATTGCAGTCGATCCAAGGCATTTCTTTGGACCTAAACAAGTTACCAGCTCAACATTATGTTTTCACCCAGGAGTTGGTGGATAGATAGAAGGAGCTGACTAATGGATACATGCAGACACAGAGTGCAGCTAAGAAGCTACAGAAGGAAGTGGAGGAGTTACATTAGGTTAGGGTGCAGCTGGCAGAAGATAAGGTACAAGAAATAGATGCATTGAAGGTGGTGTAGGCTGAGCTTGAGCGTAAGGCTTCTGAATAAATCATGCAGATGAAGAAGGCACAAGACCACCTCATCATTGAGAAGGCACAGCTATGCACAAGTATTGGCAAGGTCGAGCAAGCTGCCAATGAGGTGTGTCAACATATTTCTGAGAGCATGACTAAGCTCACCTAGGTTGATAAGGCCCAACAACTGGGGGTAACTATTTTCCAGCTCAAGGATACCAATCTGTTCCTCAATTCCCTAGTCCAACCAATGACCCCACCAAAATAGTTTGCAGAATGGAAGGCTTCCATTGAATAGATAGTGACTCAATTTGAAACCATGGAGAAAGAGGCCAAGTAAATCATGGAGGTGATGATGCAGTTTTGGAAAAACTTCATCGAGGATGAATAACTCGACCAGTTGACAACACAGGTGCAAGAATTTGAAGGCTAGTTAACGACACTAAAGAAGTCGCTACAGGAAATGCCGCTGATGGTGTAGATCACATGGACTGTGGAATTAAAGGACCTACAACAAATATCTACCCATGCACAAGAATGTCAACAAAAGCATTGCACCCAGTTAGATGAGTTTCAAGAAGTTGGTGGGAAGTTGGTTGTTAAAGTAGTCGCAACACTGTAGGCGATGCAAGAGAGTCGATAGATGGTTGATGGCAAGTCTAGGGAAGAGCACCTTGTGCAACAAGTTTTTCTCAACTGTCAAAGCACTATCAAAAAATTCCAGCTGTAGGTTTGGGAGATATCACAACATTTTGAAGACTTCAAGGACAAGACGTCAGTGTATACCCTGTCAACTTGAGGTGGCTCAAGAATGAGCCACAAGAATGTGTTGGGGGCCTGTTGGAAGGGGATTTGGTAAGTGAGTTTCATAGCATCACAACAGCTGCACAAGCTCACATGACATCGTGCAAGGCCAAATCAGTGCGATGGGAGAAAAGATAACCATTTTTTAATATTTAATATATTATTTGACCAAGTTTTTCCACCATAGGTCATTAGTGGTTAGAATTTAGTTAGAAGTGGACCTTCAATGTAAAGGCGCAAGCCTATATATAGAGCTAGTTTTGTAATTGTAATAGAAATGGAATACCTAGATAGGGATAGACAGAGGAGAATTATTTATTTTATCTATGGTCTGTCTGAGTTTTGGGATGTAATTGGTCTCCTGTTGTGGAAGAATTATCTGTTTGAATCTATTGCGTAGAATGAATATGACATGACGGTTGTTGCATAAATATTATATTTGTCTTACTATTTTCTCTGCTGCGATATCAATGAGAAGTGTGTTGAATCTGTTATGATTATGTTGTGATCTATTTCTGTTGTCTTTCAGTTATGATTTACTAATGATGTTGTGATCTATTGTTGTTGTCTTTCAGTTATGATTTACTGATGATGGCTGGTCAATCCTGAGGGGGGGGGGGTGAATCAGTACTGTTGACATTTTTCCTTTTAAACCACTTATCAAACTTTANCAACAAGATACACAAAACACATATTTTATCGTGGAACCCTAATAAGGTAAACCACCAACACGTTTCTATTATCTGCAAAACTTTGATTTTACAATTACAATAGTTATTTGTAAGCACCCACTTGTTGGAGACCACAATCCCCAATTTTATTAGCCACTACTAAAGGATGCACCCACAGCCTGAATTCATCTTGCACCCACAAAAAAGGATATACCAATACCCTGATTTATGTCTACACCTACAGACAAGGATAAACCAATACCCTGATTCTCCAGCCACTATTAGAAGGAGTCTAAAACCTCCTTGCAGGCATGTAGCCTACCCTATCACCACCCTACTTCCCTAATTTTATATTATTAAACTTCCTAGACCATATTCAAACTTTGACTTTGGATTTCTTCACTTGGTCTACTATCTTACTGCTACACGGGTCTGGATTGCAGAGATTCATTTTTCATTCTCTGACTTTTGATCTTCTTCTTTAGATATTCATTATTCACCCATAGAGACACCAGAGACATATTTCCTTCTATTTCGATTCTTCATTAAATATCTCTTTCATTCCTTTGAAAACTGGTCGTGCTTCTTCATTAAATACAAACACAACTTTTCACTCTTCGTGTCTTTCCATCAAACACATTACCTCTCTATTTTAATTCTGTACAATTCTTTTTAATCAATTTTGTCTTATTACACATTTTATTTAACTAATTGATTAAACCTTCTTCCATGTTCATACCATCGAGCTTTTTCTTATTTTAATTAATTTGTATCTCCATCTGTTTACATATTTTATTTAATTAATTAACTCATCCACAGGTCTCTGCACTTCATTTTTAATGAAAGTATGATCTTCCACCATGCATCTGAGATCCCCCGTGCCTTTTGTAGACTTCTTTAAACCCTTTGTGGGATCCCTTACTTACTCCACCTGTGGGCTTCATCTTCTTTGGTTGCTGGGCATGTTTCTCTCTTAAAACATGGGCTTCACCTTCCATCTACAAGCTTCTTACGGACATTATTCTATACCATTTTTGGATGCACGTCTTCCCATTGTGAATCCGCACAGTAGGAATTCTGATTTGGTTAGCAAAAACCTGGACTCCACAATAATTTCTCATATAGTCTCTTGGTTATACACCTAGATATCCTAACAAGAGAAATCATTCTTAGGCGTTAGATATTTCAAACAACTCAATCAACGGTGGAGAACAAACCAAACTTAAGTCATTTTTACAATTTCACTCCCACATTGGTGGTTAACTCACCTACATGTTGAACAACAAAATCTACGGTAGTCATTGATCTTCATTCACCTCTAATTTCCATCATCTAATCTTGAGTTGTGAATTTCCACACTTTGCTTTCCACCTCAACCATTTCGCACCATTGATCTCCTTCGAGTTTCTTCATAACTATTGATATTCCGGCATGAGAGATGCAGAGTGAAGGATCTCAAAATCTCAATTGTTATTTTCTCACTTCTTCGCCTTTAATTTTCTGCACTAACCTTTTCGCACTGTCAATATTTCGCAGATGTCTTTCTGACCGTTGTCATCCGAATCGTGGGATGCGGAGTGCGGGTTTTCAAAGTCTCAAACATTGCTTTCGTACTTCTTTGCCTTTCATTTTCTGCACTAACCTTTCTGCACTGTCGATCTCTCACAAAATTCTTTCTGATCATCAATCTTCCAGATCATGGGATGAGGAAGTTGAAAAATCAACGTTTAAAAAATGAGCTTATTCGCTTCCACTTTTTTCCTTCATCTTTCCATCTGAACAGTTGTTTTCTTTCTCATGGTTTCATCATAGTATCATTGATCTATGATCTAATGTGGATTTCCAAACTTTACTTTACCTTGTGTGGAAATCATCCACCACCGTATATTTCCTTGTGGATTCAACCACAACCATTGATCTCTTGATTAGATTTGGATTTCTTCCACACTTTTTCTTTTGTGGAAATGTCCTATGACTGTAGATCTATTGCAGATCTAATATCAACCATTGATTTATACTCTTTTGCAGAACTTCACCTTTTACTTTTTGTGGTTTTGCACCCGCACTGTGAAATGCGGATGTTAGAAACTGAATGTTTCCAAAAATTTGACCTTTTAAATTCTAGGGTTCTCCTCCCGCATTGACCATTCTACACTAGCCTTTCCACACTGCGAAATGCAGAAGTCAAAAACTAAATGTTTCCAAAACTTTGAACCTTTTTATTTTCGTGGTTTCACACCCGCATTAACCTTTTCGGACTGGCATTTTCATACTACGAAATGCGGAAGTCAGAAAATCAACTTCTCCATGATTTCAACTCTCTACTCTTCATAGTTCGACACCCACACTTATTTTTCGAACCATTGATCTATTTTACAAAACTATTCTCAGTCGTCCAATCTTGATCCTTTGCGGAACACTTCTCCTGCCCGTTTTTCCATTTCCACAATGCTTTTTTTGAACCGTCGATATGTTGAAGGATAGATCATGACTGTTGATATGTTTAGCCATTGATCATTTGTTTTTAACACTTAGACATTTTTAATATGTGAACTGATGATTTTCTCTTATTTCAATAGATTGATGTTTTGCATGTGTAAGAACCAAATGAGAATCTAACTTCATGGCTGGATAGCCAGTTCACCAAAGAGTAGGATCATTTCATTTTCATATCTTACTAACACACAAACACATTTTGGAGGGAATTTGAAAATATTATTTCAACCTTTTCTTATGACACTCTTAGTCTGAACCAATCTTCCTAAAACATTGTTTTGGAAGGTCCATATCATTTTCCTCAGCTACTTCCAAGACAATTTGAAGACATGGTTAGATAGAGAAAACACAAGTCTACATGACCTCTATGTGTTGTAGGAATTTACTCTAACCCATGATTTGGGGTGTTCATTCTCTTTAGACCCTCTTACACTAGTTTTGACTATTTATCCATACTTAGTCAATTTCTTGATTTTCACCGATTGCAATATTTCTCTAGAATGATGCCACATCATCATCGAAAATGTCTCTTACTAATTTGGCATCAATTATGTTACTTTGTGTCATCATATCATCCATTTCATTATTCATGCCATTTCATCACTGCCTTTGTCTTTCCTTTGACTTATATTGAGTTCACCTTTTGTCTTTCCTTTGCCTTTCACTAAGTTCACTCTATCATCATGTCCTTTACTTATCCTTTTTCATTCGTGAACTACTTTGTCATCAATGACAAATATAATCCATATTTCCAACAATCTCCCCCTTTGGTATTGACGAAAACACTGAAACCTTCTCCCCCTTTGATAACAATGACAAAGGATAACTTATTATGTTATTTGTTGTAACTAACTTGACATAGAATTTTCAATTGTTCTATGTACTTATATCAGAGTTTGAAGTGAAAACATACACATGCACACATAGAATTTCAAATTCAAACTTCTAGTGATTAGAAGTGAAGGTATAAACACTCAATAACTTGCAGAGTAAACTCCGTTCTTCATTTATTGAACCAAAAGTACAATTGCTCACAAAAGCTGTACTCCTTACTCCTCACTAATTCTTCTATCCTCCTCTTTTTTATATATTCCTCTAATTAACTTAGACTTGGTGTTGATCATACTATTAACATCCTTCTTGTAGTGATTCTTTGAGTAAGAACCTTGGATGATAATTTCATAGAATCCCCCTATCACAATTCTTTTCCTAAATAAATTCATTCTTCAAAGATGAGATCAAATCCAACTGTGGTAGCTGATACCAATTTGTCTCCTCTACTCTTCTTGTTTTGGTGGAAAATTCAAAACATTATTCTCTTCTTACCAAAAGACAATTTTCAAGTATTAACTGCAATTTTCTGATATTAACTCCCCTTGAGTTTCTGATCCCTTCTAATTCTCATGAGATTTTTTAGAACAAACATTCAACTTTAGCCCCACCAGCATCACTAACTTCTTCTTCAGTATTTTCATCACGCTTTGCATTATAATGGATGTTATTCTTTTCTACAACACTATTACGCTTAACATCATATTGGGAAACTTCTTTGATGTTTGAAATCTTTGTTTATTCTTCACCTTTGGATTCTTCCTTTCTTCTCCATATCTTTCCATGAGGTACCCTGCTAACTGACCTTGTCTGTTTCTTGGATTCCTCACTTAGATCTTTTCTCTTGATTGTGCATTCAACAACCTTGTGACCAAACTTGTGACAATAGTGACAATAGCCATAGAAACTTCCTTCATATTTGAGAAATCTTTGACTTTTCTGATTCACAACTTCCATCCTCTTCCATTTCTTCCTTTTTTCTTGGAATTTTATTGAATAAGTTTTCCTTAGCTTACATTCTCTAGCCATATGTCCAAAATTATGACATGTATAACAATGACCAGGAAATATTTTCTGTAGGTGCTTGTCCTTGGTCTTTTAATTATCATTCCATTTCTATCATTATAATGAGATGAGGGGAAAGAATTATGACTATACTTAATTGGAATATTTAGTACATTACCACAATCTCTTATATTATCTCTTTCTCAGTTACTGAAGGAGGAGCATTTTGACTTCATTTCATTGTCATAACCTAAACCAGTTTTATCATTTGATGGTTTCTGGCTCCTCAATATGTCATCTAAAATCATTGAACTGTTCTCAAACTTTGTTTTAATATATTCCTCATCAAGATTCTTCTTAAGCAAAGTAACTTCTTGTCTTAATATCTCAGCCTCTTCTAGGTGGTCTTCCAACATCTTTATTTCTTTCTTGAAGTTAGCAACTTCCCTTGGCTCTCAGTTCCTTCCATGCTAGCCATCATTTTTTGTCTTGCAATGTACAGCTCTTTTTGGAGAGTCTTGACTTCCTCTTCATTTGAATTCTTCTCTTTTTGATACTTTGAATTTTTTTCTTCCAAAGACTTGTTCTCCCTCCTAATTTTTTCTCAATTCTTCAAAGGAACCTATGAGTTGTGTTTCTAAGTTCACCTCTCTTTCCACATCTAAACTATCTTCTGAAGTTTGAGTTATTGTCCCGAGGAATAGATTTTATTCATATTAAGTTATATATTCACTATCATACATGCAAATAGCAATATTTGTTTGTTCTATCCCTTCATTTGAATAACACTTTTCTAATTTGACCCAGATTTCCTTGGCTGAGACACATGGTCCAATATTCCTTCTGATAGATTGAGATATTCCATCTAATATGGCCTCTATTGCATATGCATTATTTTTCTTGTGTTTCTTTTGAGTTGGAGTCCTTATTCTCTTTGGTGGGATGTAATCAGTAATCACTGCATTCCATACAATAGGTTCCAATTCTTTCATATAACTTTCCATTCTTGTTTTGCAAAATATGTATTATTATTTTCCAAGTATTGGAGATCCATTTTCTATGTAAATCTCTTCTTGTTGATCCATAATGGTTTGTATTAGGATCTTCCTTCCAGTGGTTAAATTGTCAGTGAAGGATCCTGCTCTAATACCAATTGTTGATAGCTGGTCAATATTGAGATCAGGGGGTTGAATCCGTATTGTTGAATTTTTTACTTTTAAACCACTTATTAAACTTTAATCAAAACATTGAATCAGCAAGATACACAGAACACATATTTTATCGTGGAACCCTAGTAAGGTAAACCACCTACATGTTTCTATTATCTATAAAACTTTTTTTTTACAATTACAATAGTTATTTTCAAGAACCCATTTGTTGGAGACCACAATCCCCAAGTTTCTCAGCCACTAGAAAAGGATGCACCCACATCCTAAATTCTTCCTGCACCTACAGACAAGGCTACACCAATACCTTTATTTTTGTCTACGGCTACATACAAGGATACACCAATACCCTGATTCACTAGACACTACTAGAAGGAGGCTAAAACCTCCTTGCAGGCATGTAGCTTTCCCTAGCACCACCCTACCACCCTAATTTTTTATATTATTAAACTTCCTAGAACATATTCAAAATCTGTCTCTGGCTTTCTTCACTTGGTCTACTATCTTGCTGCTACATGGGTCTGGATTGTAGAGACTCACTTTGCATTCTCTCACTTCTGATATTTTTATTTAGATATTCATTATTCACCCATAGATACACCAAAGAAATCTTTCCTTCTATTTCGATTCTTCATTAAATATCTCTTTCATGCCTTTTCAAATTGGGTGTGCTTCTTCATTAAAGACAAACACACCTTTTCACTCTTCATGTCTTTCCATCAAACACATTACCTATCTATTTTATTTCTATACAATTATCTTTAATCAATTTTGTCTTATTACACATTTTATTTAACTAATTGATTAAACCTTCTTCCATCTTTAGATCATCAGGATTTATCTAATTTTAATTAATTTGTATCTCTATCTATCTACAGATTTTATTTAATTAATTAACTCATCCACAGGCCTGTGCACTTCATTTTGAATGAAAGTATGATCTTCCAACATGCCTCCAAGATTCCTCGTGCCTTCTACAAACTTCTTTAAGCCCTCTGTGGGCTCCCTTCCTCACTCCACCTACGGGCTTCATCCTCTCTGGATGATGGGTATGTTTCTCTCTCAAAACTTGGGCTTCACCTTCCATTTGTGATCTTCTTGTAGACATTATTCTTTACCCTTTTTGGACACACCTATTCACCATTACAAATCCGCACAACAAAAATTCTTATCTTGTTAGGACAAACCTGGATTCCACAATAATTTTGCATACAATCTCTTTTGTATACACCTGGCTCTTCTAACTAGCGAAACCATTCTTAGGCATTGGATATTTTAAACACCTCAATCAACAGTGGAGAAGAAACCAAACTGAAATTGCTTTTACGATTTCGCTCCCATCCCAGTGATTAGCTCAGCTACATGTTGAATAGTGAAATATCCTATAGTTGTTGATCTTCATTCACCTCTAATTTCCACCATCTGATCCCGAGTTGTGACTTTCTGCACTTTGCTTTCTACCTCAACCGTTCCACACCATTGATCTCCTTTGGGTTTCTTCATGACCATTGATCTTTTGGAATGTGGGATGTGGAGTGCGGGATATCAAAATCTCAAATGTTGTTTTTACACTTCTCTGCCTTTCATTTTCTGCACTAATCTTTCCACACCATCGATCTTTCACAAATGTATTTCTGACCGTCGATCATCCAGATCACAGGATTCAGAGTGCAAGTTCCCAAAATATCAAACATTTCTTTCCAATTATTTGCCCTTTTTTTTTTCTCACTAACCTTTCCACACCATCGATCTCTCAAGGAAGTCTTTCTGACCATCGATCTTCTGAATCACGGGATGTGAAAGTCAAAAACTAAATGTTTAAAAAATGAGCTTATTCTTTTTCACTTTTCGCTTTCTTATTTCTATTTGAACCGTTGATTTATTTGGCATGGTTCAATCATGACCATTGATCTATGATATAATTTGTATTGCGGACCTTTACTTTACCTTGTGCGAAAATCATTTACCACTGTATATCTCCTCGTGGATGTTTTTCACACTATTTCTTTTGCAGAAACCTCCTACGACCATAGATCTATTGTGGATCTAATATATACCGTTTATCTATGCTCTTTTGCATAACTTCACCTTTTGATTTTCACGGTTCTACACCCGCAATTCTGTTCCTGCGCTATGGAATACAGAAGCCGAAAACTCAATGTTTCTAAAACTTCGACCTTTTAATTTCCACGATTCTTCTCTCGCATTGGACTTTTTGCACTGTGGAATGCGGAAGTCGAAAACTAAATGTTTCAAAAAATTCAACCCTTTTTATTTCCATGGTTCCACACCTGCACTGACCTTTCCTCATTGGCCTTTCTGTACTCCAGAATGCAAAATTTGGAAACTCAACTTTTCTGTGATTTCGACTCTCTACTTTCTACAGTTTCACACCTAATCTTCTTTTTTGAACCATCGATCTATTTTGCGGAACTATTCTCAGTCGTTCGATCTCGATCCTTTCCATAACACTTCTCATGCCCTTTTTTCTATTTCCACAACGACTTTCCCGCAACACTTTTTCCAAACTGTCGATCTACTGTGGGATGGATCCTGACCATTTGTCTATTTAGTTTTTGATAATTTGTTTTAAACACTTAACCATTTTTAATATGTCAACTAATGTTTTTCTATTTTTTTAGCAGATTGATGTTTCACACGTGTAAGAACCAAATGAGAATATAACTTCATGGATGGATATCCAGTTCACCAAATAGCAGGATCATGTCATTTTATATCTTACTGACACACACACATATTTTGGAGGGAATTTAAAAATAGTCTTTCAACCTTTTGTTATGACACTCTTAGTCCGATCCAATATTCCTAAAACATTGTTTTGGCAGGTCCATAACTTCTTCCTCAGCTACTTCCAAGACAATCTAAAGACATGGTCAGATAGAGAAAACACAAGTCTATAAGACCTATATGTGCTGCAAGCATTTACTCTAACCCATGTTTTAGGGTGACCATTCTCTTTAGACCCTCTCAGACTAGTTTTTACTTCTAAATGTCCATGATATGATCCTTCACAATTCCATGCTTGATTCAAGAGATTCATATAAATTGATGCCAAAGGTTGTAGTAGAAATCCTAGGGTTGGAGATCACAAAAACATATAAAGACTTACTATCCTTTGATTCTATAAAGGTTAAATTCTTAGGGTTGATTGAATATTTGGTGGTTAATCTTATCCATACTCCATCTAAGAGTATCATCATGTATGTAGTTATTGCATATATTCCCTCAAAGTTTGATATGTTGTTGTCTAGGTCCTGGGATTCAAAATTAAAGGGAAACTTACACATGCATATGTCTTTTTCTACCATCTCACTCTTTGGAGAGCAGAGAGAACTATATAGAGAAAATATGCTTTATTATGTGGCTAGTAGTCAATATAGACCTGATAATAATCCAATTTATGGAGTCGAAATTTATCTATGTTCTTTTATTTTCTATAAATATTCTCATTGTGAAGAAGAGAAAGTAGTGTTAGATAAACAAAAATAAAATGATTGGTTTTCCAGAAAACAAGAGGCTCTTGAAGAAAATCAGAGAGTTGAAGGACTGTGGACAATGAACTTCGATGGATCAATGAATAAAGAATGGGTTGGTGTAGGTGTTTTTATAATTTCTCCAGATCAAGAGTTCATGGTATACTCTTTTAAGTTGAATTTTGAATCTACGAACAATTGGCTGAATATGAGGATTTATTTTGGGATTGAATGTATTGATCGATTTAAAAGAAAATATAATTGATTTATGTGGAGATTCTAAGTTGGTAATTAATCAAGTAAATTGAAAAAAATTATCAAACTAAGAATCCAAGGATGTGAGCATACAAAAATGAATTTTGGGATATGTTTGGAATTTTTTTTAATGAGCATATAATTATGATGATTCCTAGAATACAAAATAGAATAATAGACTCTTTAGATTCAGTTGATGGAGCTTTCAAAAATCATGTCTATCCAAATATAAAGTATGAAATCAAAGTTGTAAATAGTCCTTCTACACTAGATAATTCAAAATATTGGCAATTTTTTAAATATGATTTACAAATTAAAATATTTTTAGAAATGTCAGTTAAATTTTCTAATACAGTTATTGATGGAGAAAATAAGAATTAGGAAGATGTTGGAAAATATGAGTAGTCCACATTTGAAAATGAAAAACAAGGAAATATCAAATGTATTATTGGTGGAAAATATATTATCCTGCTCAAAAGTAATTTCATTCCAAAAGGAATCATGCCTTTAGAGGAATTATTTAACAAAACTGATGTAGCTAGAAATCCAAAGGTACAACCCTAGGAAGATGAAGTTTAGGATCACAATATTGGGACAAAATATCATCCTAATATAGTGAATCTCTCAAAATATTTTCCAATTTAAGAGAAGAGTAAATGTGTTAAGTTAATGAATATTTTTCTTGATGTTTTTGCATGGAGTTATGAAGACTTGAAAGAGTATGATACATCCTTCATTCAAAACACTATTCCAATAAAACCAAGTGAGAAACCTTTCAAGTAGAAACTCAGAAGAATAAATCCTATGTTTCTTCCAGTAATTGAAAAAGAAGTTAAAAATTTATTCGATGCCAAGATTATTGTTACATTCATATTCTCAAAATGGGTAGCAAATTTAGTCCCTGTCAGGAAGAAAATGGTGAGATAAAGGTTGTGTGTTGATTTCAGAAATTTGAATAAAGCATCTTTGAAAAATAAGTATCCTTTTCCTAAAATGGACCATATTTTACAAAAGGTTGTGGGAGTAGAAAGAATATCCATAATGGATGGTTTTTCAATATATAATAGATAAAATTCCACCCAAAAGATCAGGAGAAAACATTATTTACAACACCTTGGGGAACTTTTATGTATGCAAAAATTACTTTCGGATTGATGAATGCAAGAGCAACATTTCAGAGGGAAATGGATATTGCATTTGCAATAGAAAGCGTCAAATTCATAGTGGTGTATAAGGATGAAATCACAGTTTATTCAAAGTTTGATAGAGATCATATCAAACATCATGAAAGGGTGTTCTTGAAATGTAGAAATTTTGGTATATCTTTGAATCCTAAAAAGTCTAATTTGGTCATGAAAGAAGGTAAATTGATAGGACATATAATATCCAAAGATGGTATTAAAACTGATCTTGTTAGAGTGAAAGCTATTCAAAAAGTGGAAATACCAAGGAACAAAAAGGAGATTCAGTATTTTATTGGGAATATAAAATTTTTACGAAGGTTTATTCCAAGTTTTGCAAATATTTTGAGAAATGTGACAAATATGTTGAGAAAGGGAAATGACATTAAGTGGACTTTAGAAGCTAAGAAATCCTTTAATGATATCAAGACAACATTGACCAAAAGAACATGTTTTAATTATTCTATATTTTTCAAAAGATTTTATTATATTTTCTTTTGCTTCAGATCATACTATAGTTCGGTATTATTACAAAAGGATTAGAAAAATGTAGAACAACCTATTGCATTTTTCAGTAATATTTTGAGTGATGCATTGTTAAAATATGATATCATGGAAAAATAAGAATAAGAATTAATCAAGTCACTAAAGGATTTCAGAGTTTACATTTTGCATTCACATATACTTGCTTATGTGCCAAATAATGTTCTTAAGAATATTATCACTCAACCAGTTTTTGAAGGAAAAAGAGCTAAGTGGATTGCATTATTGTTGGAATATGACTGGGAAATTAATCCTACAAAATTGATAAAAGGACAAGGATTGGCTAAGTTGATGACTAATTCAAACTATAATTCCCTGAAAATAAACTTTATCTATGATACTCCAAGTGAACCAGATTCATATTTACAGGTGGTCAAATATTTATATTTATACCCTTGGTATAGTGACATTGTTTATGTTTTACAAAATTTGCAAGCACCTCCAGAAATAAGCAAAACTAGAGCCAAATATGTGAAATTGAAAGAAACAAAGTTTTGTATTTTGAATCATTATTTGTATTGTAAGGACTGAGGGGGTATTTTGTCAAATTTGTTTCTTGAAAATGAATCCCAAACAATAATGAAATAATTTCATCAGTGATTTTGTGGAGGCTACTATTCATGGAAAGCAACAATCAACAAAATTCTAAAAGCAATATTTTATTGGCCTAGTATTTTTCCTGATGTTTATAAGGAAGTTGCAACATGTCATGAATGTCAAACCTTTGATGGAAAAATAAAGGTTTTACCTCTTCCTTTGAAACCAATATTAGTGGAAGCACCTTTTCAATAATGGGATTAGATTTTATGAGACAAATCAATCCCAATTATTTTGGTTAACACAAATGAAATATGGCTGCGACATGCTATTTCACAAAATGGATTGAATCTATGCCCACCAGGAGAGCCACATATACAATTATAATTGATTTTCTTGAAAATAATATTTTCTCTAGATTTGGATATCCTAGGAGGATAGTAAAAGATAATTCACATGCCTTTAAGCCAAAGCAGTTGTCCAGTTTTTGTCATAAGTATCATATCAATTTGAATCATTTTACTATATATTATCCTTAGGGAAATGGGCTAGCTAAATCTTCAAATAAGAGTTTGGTAAGAGTCTGGTAATATTGGGGTACTTAGAGATTGTATTCCCTCTCGAGAGGTTTTTTAATTTCCATGTACCCTCATTAATGAAAATGGGGTGAAGGAAAAGCATAACCCATTAAATGGATTAAATTTTGTATGCATGCAATTAACTAAGGAATTGTATTTAGTCCAAAGTATTTATTTCATGAATTAGGTTAATCTGAAATATAATTAAATAGATAATGGTCCAATGGGGTGCATAGGAATATGAGGTGGCCCAAGGAATATTTGGGACAAAAAAAAAAGAGTATACAAAAGCATGCACAAAAGAAGTCAGTTATAAAAGCATGCACAAGACAGGAGACAACAGGAAAAACATGTCATCAAAAAAAGAAGGAATTTTTAGAAAGTAAAGAGGGTACAGTTGCTAAAAAGGATTAAGGCATGTATGTAAAAAAAACATATACAAGGGGGCGTAGTTTCCAATGGAGGAAAAGCAACTCAATTGGAAAGTCAAAAAATCCAAGAAATCAAAGAAAGAAAGTTTTTTATTCATTCATGAGGACGCATTGGGAAAGAGAAGTGGGACACTTATGGATTCAATTAAACATTGAATCCTTAATATGCTATAAAACAATTATAACACATCATCTATCGGGATTTATTTTGGTCATTTGAATTTTGTCTTGAGAGATCTGCTCCTTAATGGTTGAGTGATGTGCCTAAACTGAGATTTGGGATTTGAGAGCTCTGCTCCATTAATGGAGTTTCTTTGTAGGTCCAAAATTCATCCTTAAGTCTATTTGAATCCCCTTATATATCTGGAGAGTCTCCCATTTGAATCTTGAAGACTAGCTGAGCTTCTTTTCTTGTATGAGAAATGGAGTTGGAGTGGTTGAGCCTCATTTTATTATCATTTTTGGAAATTAAATAACACATTTAAACACATATTTTATTATCTTTAGTATTCTTTATGTCATGTAGATCATTATTTCAGCACAAGGTAAGAACAAATTTGATGTTATTACAACTTTGGTTATTATTATCATTTTTATGATTTTACTAACTCAAAATTATATTATTTAAAAATTATTTAATGTATTATTTGATATGTATATTTGTTTGCAGATTTTATAGTTTGTTTGCGCAAATTAACACCAAAAAGGATTCAGCATGCCTTTCACACAATATGTCCAGCTCACGATCCAGCTTGGCGTTCAGGTCGTCATCCAGCTGTCACACAAAATTCACTAGTGGTTTGTGTTAGTTTTTCAACATTTAAGCTAGCAATATGTTACGATATTTTCACTGAGAGAATAGCAAGTACAGCAATCACATAAGCACATCACAAGAGACAAGAGACACAAATATTTTAGGAGGGGAAACCATAAATGGAGAAAACCCCTCAACTTCCTCTAAGATAGTATCACCACAAGATGAGATCCCAAAACAGTAAGATGACCTCCCAACACAACAGCAGCCTTCCGTCTTCTATCAAGCCAAAGTATTTCCTTCTCCAAAGGTGCGCCACACTTGAGAGAGCAAGTGATGTAAGTTACAAGTAATAAATAGAGAGACACACACTCTCTATTTATATTAGTCCATTCACTTAAGTTGCCATTTCACACGTAGGATCAACCCTAATAATTACTACTTGAGCCTACACCTTAATTAGTGTATAATAACTCAAGTGCCCCGAAACTGTGGGGACTTACCTAATGACTTGACATGACTTGATTACATTATTAATCCTCCCGATCGGAACATCGGGGCATAACCACATGACTCAAATACATAATAGAAACATCCCAGAATAAACATCGGGTAACAATACATAAGATACATAGAAGAATACATTCCGAAGTTACATATACATTAACACTCCCTCTTAACTAGGAAGGTATTCTTTTGACACAATTTTTCAGCACTGGTCTTCTTCTCTGCATCAACTGGATCATCTTCATCTTTGAGTCATCTTCGTCTTCAAGTCATCTAGATCTGGATCATCTCTCGATCTGGATCAACACAAATGGCATCACTGGATCTAGATCATCACTCGATCTAGATCAACATCACTGGACTAGATCTGGATCATCACTCAATCTAGATCAACATCAAATGGCATCACTGGATCTAGATCATCACTCGATCTGGATCAACATCACTGTACTGGATCTGGATCATCACTCGATCTGGATCACCACTGCTGGATCTGGATCATCACTCGATCTGGATCTCTCGGAGTCATCATAACTGGATCTGGATCATCACTCGATCTGGATCACCACTGCTGGATCTGGATCATCACTCGATCTGGATCTCTCGGAGTCATCATAACTGGATTTGGATCATCTCTTGATCTGGATCTCCTCTAGTCATCATCATGTGTATACTATCTCGTCATAGGAATTTCTATAGAGCCAGCCCTTTTTCATGCTGGTTGTAGGCCTACCCTCATGTAGGTATTCGCCTAGCACTTATATCTGACCTACTCGTCAGAAAGGCATGCCCAGCACTTATATCTGACCTGCTCGTCAGAAGGGCCCAGCACTCACATTCACCAGCATGATAGGACACACCTACTATCATCTGTGAAATGACTCAACACTTATAATCACCAGCATGGTAGGAGACACCTACTACCATCTGTGAAATGGCTCTACACTTATATATGACCTACTCGTCAGAAAGGCACAATCCCATCCAGGGGAACAAATCCAACCACACTGATGGGAGACTCCTATCTAGACAGGAAGACATCCTATCACAGTGATAAGAGATTTTCGCGCTTACATCTGACCTCCTCGTCAGAAAGGCACAACCATCCAGGGGAACACATCCAACCACACTGATGGAAGACTCCTATCAAGACAGGAACACATCCTATCACAGTGATAAGATATTTCAGCACTTATATCTGGTCCTATGAGAACACATCCCAGCAGTCACTCCAGAAAGGCTCTACACTTACATCCATCTAGGGGAACACATCCAACCACACTGATGGAAAGGCTTGCACTCACATCTGATCCTATGAGAACACATCCTAGCAGTCATATCAGAATGGCCCCCAGTCCTCGACTGAGCTACCTGGTAACTGACCAGGTGCCTCCACTCTCATAGAGAATGGCAATTTCCCTTACATCCGACCTGCTCGTCGGAATGGCCAACACTCACATCTGACATGGAAGGAACTAAATCCTTTAGCCATGAACAAAATGGTTCGGCCCTTACATCTGATCAAGTGGGAACACATCCCTCTGTCACATCAGAATGGCTATATAGTCCTGTACTGAATCATCCTGGTAATTGACCAAGTGCCTCCATTCTTAGAATGGCAATTGCCCTTACATCCGACCTGCTCATCGAAATGGCCAACACTCATATCTGACATGGAAGGAACCAATCCTCTCACCATGACAGAATGGCTATAGATCTCGGTACTCATATCAATCATGGAAGGAACCAATCCTCTCACCAGGACGGAATGTCTCAGCCCTTACATCTGACCATGGAAGGAACCAATCCTCTCACCATGTCAGAATGGCTATGGATCTCATCACTTTCTCTGGGAGGAAGCCTCAATCTGGAGAACACCAAGTCTCTCTCTGAAGTACTCGAACTTCATCCTAGACAAAGGCTTCATCAATACATCAGCTATCTATTCCTCTGTCGCAACATACAGGAGCTTCACTACTCCTCTCTACACCATATCCCTGATATAGTGATATTTGATCTTGATATGCTTCGACCTGTTATGGAACACTGGATTCTTTGACAACTTCACGCAACTCTGGTTGTCACAATGTATACAGGTAGCATCCAATTGGAGATCAAATATACCAGACAGTAGCTTCCGCAGCCATACTGCCTCACAACTAGCTGAACAAGCTGTGACATACTCTGCTTCAGCTGTACTCAGTGCCACACAGGATTGCTTTCTACTAAACCAAGAGATTTCACCTAATCCCATACTGAAGCAACATCCCGAAGTACTCTTCCTGTCGATGGCACTGCCTACCCAATCTGAATCAACATAACCCTCTAGGTTAATCTTCTGATTCGCATCATACTTGAGCCCATAATCAATTGTACCCCTGCATGCTTTGCAACCATCAAGTGAATATGTCTCAATGTGTTCACAGCAAAGCAAATATCTGGTCTTAGGTACATCAAGGACCCAATCATCTGATCATACATCATAGCATCAACTGACTCTGATGAAGCATCACTCAATAGCTTCATGTTCGATGCCATAGGTGTGGTCATGCAGTCCATCATCCTGAACCTCTTCAAGATCTCTACTGCATACTTCCCTTATCCAAGGAAGATTCCATCTGCACTCTACCACACCTCCATGCCTAGAACAATAGTGCATCGACACATAACAGGAGCATCACTGGTATTCCACCTTCAAACTTGGATCAAAGGTTGGAATCCACTTTACTCTCAGTAAAGCCTAGAATCATCAGTAATATGCCCATCTTGTCGTACCATGTCGAACCTCAGGATCTTCTGCAATCACTCCCTTTGAAGCAGAGCATCATACTCCCTCTGTCTTTCGTACTCTATGCACTGAAACATTCTGTACTGGAGTGACAAGTAGTATCCATCTAGGATCACTAGATACTAAAATCCTCTATCTTGAACTTCTTCAAAAGCTCATCTTGCACCCATCTGTGAGCTTGTCATCCTCTATCAACCTTGTAGAAAAGGTTAATATATTCATCAAGCTCATCATGTATGTGTTATCCCATGGGTGTCTTCTGAACTCGTACAAGGCCTTCTTTCATTTGCACAC
>LPNX010159986.1:603380-685241 GCA_001517045.1 Pseudotsuga menziesii
CTACGATCTTGGGAGGCCATTCAAGGTGGCCATCACCACTTTTGCATTCTTCACTTTTTCTTTTAACGCTTCAATTTGTTCTTTGATTTGAGAGACTCTTATGACTGCATGGTCTCTGCATTCTAGATCTTCACATTCTTCAACTGGATTCTTTAGGTCATATTCTGATTTTGTTTTTCCCTTCAAATAGCTTGAGATTCAAGAAGACCTTCAACAGCTTTGCTTGCAATAGGTAGTGCTCTGTAATGCACATGTGCAAGCCTTCTATGTCAAAGCTCATTTGGCTCTACTATGTCATGGATCAAGGCTTGTTCTTGGATGGCCCTTCAATTTGTACAAGCCTCCTTCTTGTTCTCCAATCACTACTGCACCATCGATAGTCTTTTCTTTTGGCCACATGATGACTTGACCATCTATGAATGCAACCTGCATTCCTTTTGTATCAATGGAGAGAAGGTTCTTCTTGAGTCCTAGAACAAACAATACTTATTTCATTGTTAAAGACTTACCAGAGTCTAGCTTGTATGAATATTCCCCACTACCTTTTATTGGATATTGGTAGTCATCTCCTAGTTTCACCTTGTGAGGTGATTCATGTTCTGAGAGTCTTACAAAGGATTCCTTGAATCCTGTCATATGTTTGGAAGCCCCACTATCTATAAGCCAATCATTACTTCCATGAGTAATGTTACATGTGAGAGCTGATATTAGAACATATTCATCCTCGCTTGAAGAATCTTCACTTTCGTATCTGGATCTCTTTCTGGATATTTCATCATCCTCTGCAGCATGAGCATGATGTCTTCTTTGGCCTCGTCTGCCTCTGAAACTGGAACCTCTATACTCATGTAGGTGTCCAATCAAGAGAGATAAAATACTTCTATGCTTGGAATTTTTCAACTTCACCAAGCTTATCATCAAGCTGATGTGATAGATCACTTTGAAATGAGAACCTCAAATGGAAATAGCAAAGGATTAGATCTTACCGATTTGAGGTGTCCGTCCTTGTCCCGGAGTTCGCTGATCTAGGGTTTGTCACAGAAACCCTAATTTTAAAAACTTGGAATATTTCAGATCCGATTGGATGAAAAGATAGATCTCTTCAAATGGAGCTGTCCATTGTACTCCTTTTCTGAAAACAGTGGAGGGAAACTCCCGGAACAGGAAGCCCTAATTTTCTGATTTCTTCTGTAGAAATGCCTGTTACTGTTTCTGTGATATGTCGTAAATTAATGATCCTCTATGTATAAATTTCTTACTGAGGTAACCTCACATGTACCTGATCCAACACCATAGGTTTCATCAGAATTTGTTTCACCATTTGGGATTTATGATCATTTTCCCAAGGTGACCTGATACTGGACTGTTCAAAACAGCGAAGTTGTACAGCATACCACGTGTCACTGGTTCATCTTCTGAGTCTGACCTTTGGACCACAGAAATTAAAGTCCGTGAGATTTCTGTAACATCTTCAGGAATTCCATTTGGACCTCTTTAGCCCAATATATTGTAGATCTCCCCAGGTGTCCTGTTTATGGATGATTTATGGAAGAGGATGGAACCCTAACTTGGAGAGATCATATCTCCCAGAATATAGCGAATCATAGGCGTAACTTTGGACATGGTGTTCATCAGGATTTTATCTTCGGCACCTGAAATTTTCAGCTTCGGATACTTCGCCAATATCAGAATATAGTGACTGTACCAAAACTTAGCAGTTTTAGTATTTAGGGTTTCTCCTAGCTTAGGGTCAAACTAGGGTTTGACTTTCCCAGAGTTTCACACAACTTAATTCATTGATCCAGGTCTCTAAACTTCGATTTTTATGAGGAGAACAATCCTATGCTGGTATCACTCAAAAATTCCTCTTCTGTAGAAAGCCCTAATTTCCGCATCGAAACTGAAAATGCTTAAAATTGGATTCCGCATCGACAGAGAGATGCACCCTTCAATGGAGAGTCATCCTAGCATACTTTTTCTGAAAATATGTGGAGGAAGATACACAAAATAGGAAGCCCTAGTTCCTGTAGTTGCACAATTTCTTCTTCTCAGGTTAGCTCTGATACCATGTTAGTTTTTCAACATTTAAGCTAGCAATATGTTAAGATCTTTTCACTAAGAGAATAACAAGTACAGCAATCACATAAGCACATCACAAGAGACAAGAGAAACAAAGATTTTAGGAGGGGAAACCATAAATGGATAAAACCCCTCAACTTCCTCTAAGATAGTATCACCACAAGATGAGATCCCAAAATAGTAAGATGACCTCCCAACACAACAGCAGCCTTCTGTCTTCTGTCAAGCCAAAGTATTTCCTTCTCCAAAGGTGTGCCAAACTTGAGAGAGCAAGTGATGTAAGTTACAAGTGATAAATAGAGAGACACAAACTCTCTATTTATATTAGTCCATTCACTTAAGTTTCCATTTCACACGTAGGCTCAACCCTAATAATTACTACTCGAGCCTACACCTTAATTAGTGTATAATAACTCAAGTGCCCCGAAACTATGGGGACTTACCTAATGACTTGACATGACTTGATTACATTATTAATCCTCCCGATCGGAACATCGGGGCATAACCACATGACTCAAATACATAATAGAAACATCCTGTAATAAACATCGGGTAACAATACATAAGATACGTAGAAGAATACATTCCAAAGTTACATATACATCAACAGTTTGCCATGTTTTCCCTAGATCAACGCACAAAATATCTAGCTCATGGCTCAGTGTTCCGTTCAGCTCCCCCATCAGCCTGTGCACTATCCATAACCGGTTTAGGGCATTTAAACATGAAACAGCCTGCAACTATTAGGTTTTTAACATTAATCTAGCATAACATTAGGATATTTAACTGAGAGAACAACAAGCACAGTAATCACACACAAGAGATAATGAACACAGTGTTTTTCCTCGGGGAAACCATAAATGGAGAAAACCCCACAACTTCCTCAGAGATAGAATCAGCACCATAAGTAAAACCCCAAAATAGTAAGATGATTTCCCGACAGCAGTGTCTTTCTCTTCCTCAGCTATGTGCTGAAACTGAGTGTGGATGAGTGTGTGATAAATGGATATTCCAACTCTCTATTTATACTAATTCCCGACATGACTAAAACCCTACTAGGGCCAACCTCTCTAGGAGATTCTAATAACCCTAGTGCCCCAGAACTACAGAGACTTTAACCCTTAGACAATAGGAAGGTTACCCACAATGACTTGACATAACTTGTTTACATTATAGATCCTCCTGATAGGAACATCGGGGCATGACATGACACAAGTACATCTCGGAATAAACATCAGGTTACAATAGATAAGAAATATAAGTGAATACATTCCAAAGCTACAATTACATCAAGACTCCCTCTTAACTAGGAAGGTATTCTCTCGACACAATTTTCATCATTGGTCTTCTTCTCTGGATCATCTCGTCATCTACATCTTCAAGTAATCTCTATCTTCAATTCATATTCATCTTTGGATATAGATCATCACTCAATATGGATCATCATTATTGGATCTGGATCATCACTCGATCTAGATCATCACTGGATATGGATCATCACTCTATCTAGATCATCACTAGATTTGGATCATCACTCAATTTGGATCATCACTGGACATCATCACTGGATCTAGATCATCACTCGATCTGGATCATCACTGTTGGATCATCATCACTAGATCATCACGGGTGCTATCTCATGATTCTTCTCGTCATAGGAAGTTCTAGAGAGCTAGCCCCTTTTCATGTTGGTTGTAGGCCTAGCCTCCATGTGGGTCTTCTTCAGTTCTTATATCTGACACCAAGCTAGAATGGACTACCCATCACTTACATATGACCTACTCATTAGAAAGGCACACCCAGAACTCACATATGATCATATAGGAACCAATCCTATAATCACATCAAAAACACTCAGCACTCACATTCACCAGCATGATAGGACACAACTACTATCATCTGTGAAAAGGCTCGACACTTACATCTGACCTACTCATCAGAAAGGAATAGCACTCACATCTGACCTACTCATCAGAAAGGCACAGAACTCACATCTGACCTACTCATCAGAAAGGCACAGCACTCACATCTCACCTACTCATAAAAAAGGCACAACACTCACATCTGACCTACTTGTCAGAAAGGCACAACACTCACATATGACCTTCTCATCACATTAGAATGGCCCCCAGTCCCAGACTAAGCTACCTGGTAACTAACTAGGTTCCTACATTCTTCCAGAGAATGGTAGTAGCCCTTACATCTGACCTACTTGTCAGAATGGATAGCACTCACATCTGACATGGGAGGAACCTAATCCTTTAACTATGATAGAATGGCTCATCCCTTACATTTGATCAAGTGGGAACACATCTCTCTATCACATTAGAATGGCCATGCACTCATATCTGATCATGTGAGAACACATCTCATAGTTATATCAAAACGACCCTCAATCCCAGACTGAGTTTTCTTGGTACCTCAATAGGTAGCTCCATTCAAAGAATAGCAATAACCCTTATATATGATCATGTAGGAACCAATCCTACATTCATATCATAATGGATCAGCACTCATATCTGACATGGAAGGAACCAATCCTCTCACCATGACAAAATGGCTCAGCTCTTACATCTGAGCATGGAAGGAACCAATCCTCTCACCATGTCAGAATGGCTCACAAACTCATAACTTCCCTTTGGAGGGAACCTCGATCTGGAGAACAACAAGCTTCTCCCTGAAGTACTCAAACTTCACTCTAGCCAATGGCTTCATCAAAACATCAACTATCTGATCATCCATCGTGACATACTGGAGCTTCACTGCACCTCTTTGCACCATATCCTTGATATAGTGATACTTGATCTTGATATGCATCGACTTGTCATGGAACACTGGGTTCTCTGACAACTTCACACAACTATGGTTGTCACAATATATACAAGTAGCATCTAAATGGAGAACAAATAAATCAGGCAGTAACTTCTGCAGCCATACTACCTCACAACTAGCTGAACAAGCTGTGACATACTCTGCTTCAGCTATACTCAGTGCCACACAGGATTGCTTCCTGCTAAACCAAGAGATCACACCTGATCCCATATTGAAGCAACACCCTGAAGTGCTCTTCCTATCAATGGCACTACCTGCCCAATCTGAATCAACATAACCCTCCAGGTTAATCTTCTGATTCAACTCATACTTGAGCCCATAATTAACTGTACCCCTCAGGTACCTCAAAATATGCTTTGTAGCAATCAAGTGAACATTTCTCGGATCTGTCAAGATTTGGCTCAAGGTGTTCATAGCAAAGCAAATGGCTGGTCTCGTGTTCGTCAGGTACATCAAGGACCCAATCATCTGACAATAAATCATAGCATCAACCAACTCTGATGAAGCATCACTTAATAGTTTCAGGTTCGATACCATAGGTGTGGCCATAGCCTTGCATTCCATCATCCCAAACCTCTTCAGGATCTCTACTGCATACTTCCCTTGTTCGAGGGATATTCTATCTACATTCAACTGCACCTCCATGCTTAGAAAATAATGCATCATACCCAAGTCCTTCATTTCGAACTCAACAACAAGCTTCCTCTTCATATCAACAATCAACCCATCCATACATGTTACAAACATATCATCTACATACAGTAGGAGCATCACTAGGTTTCCATATTCAACCTTGTAATAAATATTGGAATCTGCTTTACTCTTAGTAAATCCCAAACTGGATAGAAAGCTGTCAATTTTATTGTACCAAGTCTCGGGTGCCTGTTTCAAACCATACAGGGCTTTCTTCAATCTGCACACATGAGACTCTCTGTCATGTGTCTTGAAACTGAGTGGTTTCTCTATATACACTTCCTCTTCTATTACACCATTCAAGAAAGAAGTCTTGACATCCATTTGGTGTATCTTCCATTTCATCACTGCAACCAAAGCAAGTACTAATATGATGGAAGTATATCTAGCTACAGGTGCAAAAGTTTATTCATAGTCAATTCCTTCTTTCTAGGAGAAACCACAGGCAACAAATCTTTCTTTATAATTTTCAATTCTACCGTCTGCAGCATGCTTGATCTGGTAGATCCATTTGGAAGTTACAATTAACTTCCCTTTTGGTCTTGGGACAACATCCCAAACATCATTCTTCATGATTGATTGGTATTATTTGATCATAGCATCCTTCCATTCTTTCTGTTTTTCCACTTCTTCATAATTGGAAGGTTCTTTATCGATGAAATCATATAGTAATCCTACATACCCGGAGCAGGATCTGGTCCTCTTTCTTTCTCTATGATTCTCTTCTGGAGCCCCATATCTTTTTGCACCTTGGATAATTTCTCATACCCAAGCAAGTTTCCTCTTGTGAGGATTCTTCTCCTGAGGTGGATCTATAGGTCTTTGTGGTTCTTCAAATTCTCAATCTTCTTCTTGAGTTTCTTCGTTCATGGTTGTATCATGAATTCTGGGTGCTTATGCTTCTTTAGGTTCTTCAGCAGGTCTCTTTCTGGATTTGTTATAAGCTATGTCTTCATCAAATGTCACATCTCTGCTGATATCGATATTCTTGTATCTTGGGAAATATATTCTGTAAGCCTTCGAGCTTTCAAAGTATCCCACAAATATACCCTTCTTTCTTGAAGGATCTAATTTTTTTCTCTTCTCTTTTGGAATGTGTATGTACACAGGACAACCGAATATTATGAGATGGCTGACCTCTGGTTTCTGTCTGGAGAAGACTTCTTCAGGAGTCTTGTTCTCGAGTACTCTGTGTGGAGTATGGTTTTGTACATACACTGTTGTTCTAGCTGGTTCTTCCCAAATATGCATGGGCATATCTTGATCATGAAGCATAGCCCTTGCGGCTTCCATGATAGTTCTGTTCTTTTGTTATGCAATCCCATTCTGTTGTGGATTATAAGGAGTGGACAAATCCCTCTTAATCCCTGAGTTTTTGCATAACTCTTTGAATTCATTTGACGTGAATTCTATGCCATTATCTGATCAAAAGGTCTTGATCTTCTTTTCAGTGTGGTTCTTGATCAAGGATCTGAATTCCTTGAACTTGCTGAATACTTCATCTTTGTTCTTCATGAATTAGATTCATGTCTTCCTAGAAAAGTCATCAATGAAAGAAACATAGTATGCATACCCGCTTAGTGAACTTGATGACATTGTACTGCATACATCGGAGTGGATGATTTCCAATATTCCTTTTGCTTTGCTCTCGCTACTTGGAAATGTCTTCTTTTTGTTCTTTCCTTTTGAACACCCTTTTCATACCCCATCATGTTTTTCTTGAATTTTTGGAAGAACTTCAACAACTTTGATTGCAAGTGGTAGTGCTCTATAATGCACATGTGCATTGGGTTTCTTGGAGTGAACTGTGAGAGCTTGATCTTCACTTCCCATCTTTTCTTCTCGAGTTGCTATCTGAGCTTCTTCTTGAGATCACTCTTCCCATAGTCTGCTGAACTTGACTAACTTCTTTCTAGCATAGATTCCTTGAATAAAGGAGTCTCATGATCTAGGGAGACCATTCAAGGTGGTCATTACAATCTCTGTATTTTCCACTTCTTCATCTACTGCTTCTAGTTGTTCCTTGATCTAAGAAACTCTTATGAAGTAAGACTCGATTACTTTTGCATTCTGAATCTTCACATTCTTCAGTTGGTTTCTCAGAGTCATCTTCTATTTTATGTTCTTCCCTTCAAACAATTTGGTTAGGTCACCAAACATAGCTTTCGCTGTCTTGAGAGAGGACACATGTGGTATGAGGTGATCCTTGATAGAATCAGCAATGATTCTCTTTGCCATAACCAACTTCTTCTTATGTAAGGCCTTTGCCTCATCTCCCTCTAGAACTGGAACCTCCTCACTGATATAGGATTCCAACTCATTTTCTTCCAGGACCAGAGAGATCCTATACTTCCAGGCTCAAAAGTTATCAGCTCCCTCAAGCTTTTCATCAAGCTTGGTATGATGAGACATCTTAGCTGAGAAAATCAAATGGAAATACAAGAGATTTAGATCTTACCAAGTCAAGATGTTGGATCTGGATTTGGAGCTGAAATCCTGTAGTGCTGGTTCAGGAGCATATTAGGGTTTTTCTTTTCTGGAGTTCTATCCAACCAAATGCTTTGAATTTGATCCCTAAATTTGATTTTAGGGAGGATATCAATCCAAGCCTGGGCTCACTGAAAAATTCCACTTCTGTAAAAATCTATAATTTCTGGTAGTAGTGTTGGGTCCAAAATTGAAAAACCTTAGAATTGGATTTTGCTTCGACAAAAAGATGCACCCTAAGGAGGAGATTTATTCCAACCTTTTTTTGCTAAAAATATACGGAGAGAGATCCACAAAGTAGGAAGCCCTAGTTCCCGTAGCTGCACAGTGTCTTTTTCTTAGGTTAGCTCTCATACCATGTTATATTTTTAATATTAAGATAGCGTAACATTAGGAGCTTTAACTGAGAGAACAACAAGCATAGCAATCACACACAAGAGACAATGAACACAGTGTTTTTCCTCGGGGAAACCATAAATGGAGAAAAACCCACAACTTCCTCAAATATAGAATCAAAACCAAAAGCAAAACCCCAAAATAGTAAGATGATCTCCCAATAGCAGTAACCTTTTTCTTCCTTGCCCCAGTGTCTTTCTCTTCCTCAGCTATGTGCTACAAGTGAGTGTGGATGAGTGTGTGATAAATAGACAGGACAACTCTCTATTTATACTAATTCTTGATAGGACTAAAACAATACTAGGCCCGACCTCTCTAGGAGAGTCTAATAACCCTAGTGCCCCGGAACTACGAGGACTTTAACCCTTAGACAATAGGAGGGTTCCCCACAATGACTTGACATGACTTGCTTACATTATAAATCCTCTCAATATGAACATCGGGGCATGACATGACACAAGTACATCCTAGAATAAACATTGGGTTACAATAGATAAGAAATGCAAGCGAATACATTTCAAAGTTACAATTACATCAACAACAACCAAACTGATCATCCACGCATCTGGGTAATAAAGCCATGTTTTGGATAGCACACCAGCTTGCAATTTCCTTCGCTTACCACCACATCAACCATCTCTGTGCTGGACTGATGCATTTAACTTATGCTCTAGAAGGATCGCTACCTAGCTGCTCACTATCCAAGTGATTCAAAGGGATAGAATGGCCTGCGTTCTAGAAGACCGACTGTGTCTCCGCCCTCACTCTCCACAACACCACCAATCCACACGCTCATGCTGATGAGGAACCTACTTTCTAGAAACCTGCTGTTGTGTACAATGCTTGCGTTCAACAACAGCCCATCAACCATGCTAAGGAAGGGATTGACACCATGCTAAATAAGATATGCCCATGTGAAAGGAGGGATTGATGCCACTTTCATGCTGTAAAGGTCACGCTCACACTAAAGAAGGAAGACGTCCATGCATTGGTTGCTGAAATCAATTATGTTCCTTTAAATATTGACTAAAATTAGAGAGAATTCAACCTTTAAGGGTTGAATTTCTCATCTCTCATGTAAACTATATATATCAGCCTCTAAATAAAGAGTAGAGTTAGTCAGGAGAGAGTTAGAGAAGTATTATGTTAAGCAGTTCATAGTTTTCATAAACATTGTAATTTTGTTTCTGAATTTGAATAAAGAGTTGTATCCATTGCTGTTGAATATTGTGTTTGAGTAGGAGTTAGCAGACATCACCCATGATTGTTGAGAGGGCCCCTCATCAACCAGAGGTTCATTTCTTTGTTTAATTTAGTTCTTTCTTTTATGTTTTAGCTAGTCTAGTTTGTTTTCATTAGATAATAGTAAATGTTATTTTATTTCCTGTATTGCATTAGCTTAATTTTATTTTAGCAGCTAAACAAGTAGATGTGCACATATCTTTGCTTTCAGTGATTTGTTTTTAGTCATTTGATTTCAGTTATTTTATTTATAGTCATTTCATTCCAGTATTGCTTTTAGTATTTATTTCCAAACATATAAAATAGTTTGCTTCCATTTGAATTTAGTCTTGTTTATTTATTTCCTGTTATGAATTTGCTTATATGAAATACTTTGCTTTCATTTAGATTCAGTTTTATTTATTTATTTCCTGCCATGAACTTGCTTAAGTTAATTTCCAGTTTGTTTAAATTAATTTCTAGCTTACTGATTAGTTTAATATGCAATGCTTTTTTTTTGTTTAAGAGTTAGTTTGAAGTTAATTTGTTGACTGAATAGGTTTGTTTATTGATTCCATGCATTAGGTTTATATCTGCATAACTTCATCTAAAGAATTAGTTCATTTAGGTTAGTTTTTACCATTTTCAACTGTACGGACTGCCATTTGGACCATCTATCCAATCCGGCATTCAGCCACCCCTTATAGACCTACTGTTCAGTCTGTCATTTAACCCTCGGTTCTATTTTTAGTGTTTTTTATGTATTTTAAGATTGTTTCTAGTTTTGTTTTGTCAATATTTGGATTATGTTTGTAGTTGGTAGTTTTATTTAAGCATTACAATTAAAGATTGATTGTTTTAGTTTATTGATTAAGGTTTTATTATTCTTGTTTTATTTTCTTTTCACCTTAAATTAAATATGGATTAAGTTGTTCTTATTTCTTGAATATTAAACACTGATTTTGTTTTACTGTTGTTTTACGTCATGGTTATCTTTGTTTGCATATAGAGTTTAGGGTTAGATGTATTATTTTTAAGAGGAAGTTAGATTATTTGTAATCATAGAAATCATTCTTGTTTTTGGTATGTATTTATTGAAGAATAGAGTTTAAATATCTCTATTAAGTTTTCTACTTGCTTCTGTTTACTATATTTATTAAATTTTCTATTTGCTTCTTTCAAAGTTTTATTTATTAAGTTTTCTACTCGCTTTTTCAGTTTTCTATTCTTTGTAAGATAAGTTGTCTTTTTACCGCAGCCTTCTACTTAAGGAGTAGTTAGTTGATTATTTGTCAGTTCAGTTGTTATAATTCCTTTTATGTATGAGTTAGTGTCTGAATTTATAAGTATTATTGTTTATATCTTTCTTTTAGTAGTTGTTTAAAATTTGATACTCTAGTCCAATCCAATTATTTAGATAGTCTTAGGAGTTTGACTCAGTTTTTCATTTTGAAGGATCTTTCGATCTTTTGTTTATTAAAATATCTCCACGACACCCTAGGAGCCTTTTTTTACCTTCGCATATATTTTGTATCAACTCTAAGCCTACCAACCCCTGTCGATAATTAAATATTAGGTGTATTTAAGATAGTAGAACACACTCGAACATTTTGGCACCATAACCGGAGAGTTGTTTTATAAGGTAGAATAAATAGGGTTCCTTTATGAAGTTTAGATAGATAGATTAATTTTATATTACACAACAAGAGGTAGGGGAGAACAGTAAGATACAAAGACAACTTCACTACGAAATTCCTAGAATTTCCGTGGTGTAACAGCCAGACACGTCCACTATAGTGGGGTGCCCCAAAGCCTTGTTGTTTTTTTAAATGTCTTATTTTCTACATTGTTCATGTACTTGTTTTTCTTTTTTTAGAACAGGTGCATCTGTTATAACATGTGCCCCCAAACCCAACAACAATAGTAATAGCATAAGTTTCCTTTAATTTATTTTTCTTTTCATGAACAGACTTAGAGATCCTCAGGGTATATTTATTAAAATAGGAAAAGCTATCAAAATTCCTACTAACGTTTCGAGGGGACGTAATACCCCAACTACTAACTCACCAGAAAGGTATCAGAAAACACCTGTAGGGAGTAATTCTTCTTGGAAACCTAAAGAAACTCTTCCAAGAGATATTACCAAGGGAACCAGAGGTCCTGCGAACCTCATTTCGGAAGAAATTCAGAAGGATCAACCACTAGTAACCTTTAGTTCTCCACTAGTCACTAAACCAAAGGATACGACCTTTTCACTAGTAAGAAGTTCGAACTTTGTTGACCTTGTTGATTCTGAGCAGGTAAAATCCCTCTTTGGAAACCCCGTAGATACAATCATCTCACAAATTGAGACATCCATAGTAGAACCTACTTTCCCTCTAGGGTTCAATAAGAAAATGGTTGACCAAAGGAATACCTCTCCTGAAATAGAGCATTGGGATGCTCCATTATCACTTCGAAAGGAGCTTCCTAGGTATATTTATATTGAAATCCCAGCCTATATGGAGGGATAGGGAGAGAATTAAAATCATAATGAAGTTAGAAATAATGAAGGAGAAGGAGAAAATCAAATTGAGGCTATCTTCGGGTTTCCTATTCTATATACTGTACTAGATGTAAATATGAAAAACATCCCTCCTTCTTCTTTACCTACCTTTTATGGAAAAAGTAATGAGGACCTGGACACATTCTTGTTCGAGTTTGATATTCTCTGTAGGAGGTATAATTATCTACAACATGCTCACAAACTGAAACTCTTTCCCGCTACATTAAAATATTCTGCCTTGCGATGGTTCATGGGATTACGTGAATCCACTATCAGTGACTTGGGATGACATGAGAACCTCATTCTTGCGAAAGTAACAAGAATACTGCAAATCTAAAGATTCTTGACATGATATATTCAAGATACAAGAACTTGAAGATGAAATCCGAGAGGATTATCTCGAAAGGTTCATCTATACACTTCATAAATCAAAGTATCATGACCTTCGAGAAGATGCAGTATGTACACTTTTTCTCAAAGGAATCTCAAAGGACTTGCTAGAGAGTCTTAATCTCATGGTAGCCGACGATATTTCTCATAAGACCTTTGGACAGATCAGTGAGATGTGTAAAAATTATTCTAGAAGTAGGGGGAAAGTTGGGAAAAACTTTCAAGAGCCTTATAGTAGAAATGTAAGAGGAAACATTCCTAGTTTAGGAGGAGTTACAAGTATGGAATTGTGTAACCTATTGGAAAATTTTAAGACTGACATCTTAGGAGCCATGGGTTCTCAATTAGATGCTTTACAAGCCAAGAAAAGGAAAGATTAAGAATGGGAAACAATGAGTATTTTATTTCCAAGGTGTAGAACAAAAAATCCCCAAAGGGAATGTCCGTTAAACAATATCTATATATTTCACATTTGTACAGAGGAACATCCAACAGATAACTGTCCTTCCTTTCCTGGATTGCAAGCCATCTATGTTGGGAAATAGGGCAGACCCAGGTTTAATCCTTTAGTGACGCACCAACAAAAGACCCACAGTGTTGGCCCTTTCGGCAACAACCTATGAGCAGGTTGCAATCTCACCCGAAACAGCTATGGGGTGCCGCAGAATCAGGTTTCTACAAGCAGAGAGGGGGATTAATGTACCTTAGCCTTTAATAACCTTATTAATCAATAATTATAAAGCTTTACCATTCATTCACATACAACTTTGTAGATAAATAAACAGTCGTGACTTGCTCAACCCACTACACGGAATTCACAGCGAAGCTAAATATTAACAGCTATCTAACTTATCAGATGTATACAGTTATTAATGCATAAAAGACAATAGAAACAGAAACAGCACAAGAAACCACAACACCGGATATAACGTGGTTCACCCCCAGTGTAGGGGCTACGTCCACAAACTGTGTTCTATTCAACTTGCTAAAAAACCACAGTTTGATCTGCGCACACAGCTGGGACTTAACCTTTCCTTACAAAATTAACCGTAGCTTCGCCTTAATCTTTCTTACATCATAAAACCTAACCTTTCTTCTTTACACAAGCGCTTATTTATCCTGCGCATTTTTACAAAACCATGGTCTTAAACCATGGGCACCCCAAACCCTAAACCCTGGACTTAAACCATGGGTTTATTACAGAAGACTTTGACTCAACCCCGACACCCCTAAGACTATTTTGAGTCCACACTCATGGAGTTATCCATCTTAAGGGTCGTTAGGGTGCACGCCCCAATAATCTATAAGAGTGGGGATGTAGGTGAAAAATATAGGAGGCCTCCTTGGCAATATAGAGATTGTAATACCCCAATTTTAACCCTGCTTACATTAAAAATACATGATACACATATTGTAAATAATCTTGGTGCGGAGCTAAAGGCCAAGGCCCCACCATCGATTTGGTTATGTTGTGTTTCTATTTTGGAAATCGTCACCGATGGTATATCAAGACATATGGCATATATTTAATTATGGCATCATGTAAACATGCATTTTAATTAAATAAACCAACAATATATGTTCACGGAAACTAAATTGAGAAGGGACATGATTCCAAAGGATAAGGAAAGGGGAATGTTGAGCATTGAGTCATGGGGGAAAGCCATGTGTCACCACCACCCTGTTTGTTCTTGTTGTTAGTTGGGACAGCAATTGGATGGTAGAAAAACCACCACCATGCTCATGCTGCTCACTCTCTCCCCACGATGCAATTGTTGGTCTATCCAGTCACCAGATCACGGGTCTGTTTAGTTCCTTCACACGGACTGAGTTAAAAGATCGACAATTCATCATTTGGGGGTTCGCCTTCCTTTTTTTTCCTCACTGATTGCTAGTCTATTGTGTGTTCATCTTCATGATTGTGTAGAGTTTTGGGTATCTTCTTCCACAAATTTCAGACTGCATATCGTTCTATTTTTTTCCATCGTTGAATCATGAGCGGAACACTGCTACGCTATTGCTGGGTCGTGACCGTAATTTTCTTCCACATTGTATTTAGCTATGTCTTTTCCCATCCTGCACAGTTTGGGAGTTTTGTTCTCTTCCCATTTTCTAGTCTATGTAGTTACTCTAGTGATTGTATTAAAAATCGGTGCTAAGGGTTCATAGTGTTGTGGACGGCTGGTTGTCCACGATTGCTGGACTGTGTTTTCCCCTGTAAAATCTTGAATAGCTCTATTTGGCTGCTTACATGCAGTGGATTTGTCCTTGGACTGTTTTGGAGTAGTGAATTAGGGCCTGAGATGCTTGATAAACCTGGTGGGTTGAGAACCACACAGACAGAGCTATTGAGTTGGCTTTCTTCTCCACAACCCATAAAGAGCACTAGAGGGAAGATCAGGGTCTGAGGGGCTGCATTGTAGAGAAGGGACTGACTTCCTTGTGTTGGGTGTGTGTGGGTGTTCTAGGATCCAAGATGGCTCTGGTGTTCATGTTTGTAGCTCTTAAATGAGCTCACCAGCTTAGCATTAGCCTTTCCCACCTCCTAGATGGCCAGATAAACCCAACTTTGTTGGCTTGGCTGATCTGCCATTCACCTGATAAACCCAACTGGGTTGGCTTGGCTGAACTGTGTACCCTTGTGGTGTTGATATCCATGGCTATGTGTAATTTTGTTTAAGTTCCTTATTCCTTGGGGAATCATGCACGGATCAGGGGTGGCAGCGTTGCTAATAGATTAAAGAGCACTCAAGCCTACAATTGGGTGGAACGTTGCAACGACGTAGCTAGTTGCGGAAAAAGCTCTTTATAAGATAAGTATCTTTACCTAACTTGTGTTTGCAATCATATTTAATGCTAATGAATGCTGATATACATGTTAAATGCTTATTGGTATATGCATGAAGTGTTGATTGATATGTTTTGCTCATGTTCTGTATAATGAATGGTTATGCTTCATGATATGTTTTATGATTTAAAGTATCATGCCTCAGCATTATATGTATCTGTATGTTCATGGGGCTAGATCCACGGGTGTTTTGATGTATGGTGGAATCCTCTTCACTGGTCAGAGGGGCGGGGACATTACAGTGTGGTATCAGAGTCAGGTTGCAGCATGGGCTTGAATGGGCCATGACAGATCAGTTAATAGAGGCAGGTTTCCTACTTCCCAGAAGAAAACTGCATGACAAGAGAATTTTTTTGAAATTAATTCTAAGTATTGGGATCATTGGATCATCAGAGGACTTAGTCTGAATTCCTGCCAATGCATCAGATCATCTATTTGATAGACCACCTGATAGAGGACCCACTGCAAGGAAATACAGGAAAATTTTCCCTAGTGTTAAAAATCATCGACGATCGGTGCCACTATGATGAAGTGATTGCTGAAACGTCAGCAGAGGTTAGGAGATTATTCGTTCGCCGTTGTGGATATCTAGAGGACTATCCTTCCGAAAAATAGAGCCTCCGACCATCGAAAGTTCAAAATTTTTCCCAAGTGACGAAAACATTGGCCATAGGAAGAAGATAGTGGTTTGTGTGCCCGCTGTTGCAAAAGCCTAGGACACTAGTCTTCTGACGAGAAGAGTTCTGACTGCTGATGCTAATCAGGTTATGCCTCAGTTTGTTGATCAAAAGTCATTAGCAGTTTGGGCCACCAATAAAAAAAAGATCGAAGTTGATAAGCCACAGCTGCGGTTGTGGATCAAATTAATCCACCGATGTACTTGTCCTTATAGCCGTCGATGTCAGGGTGTTAGTGAATAGTAGCTCCAGGCGGTAGCGATGAGATGAATAGAGGAATTTTTCACCGACAGATAAGAAAAGGATCAGTAGAAAATAGAAGATCTTTGAGCTGATCAAATCCACAAAAAGGAAGACTAAAGAGAAAAATTGAAAATTTTTCTAATTCCCCAAATCATCAGCCATCGACGACGGTTAGCTGATCACATCACCGATACTCGGACGATGTGGTCGCCGATGAGCTACGGCAAGTGAAGTTTGTTGAAGCATTCGTCATTGCAGAGATCGAAGAGACTAACAACCCGACGAGGAGTGCCTCCAAGTGCTGATGCCGTGACTTCTAGATGCTCTGACCGTCGACAAAGTCAGGAGTTATGGAATATTTAGTTTGATTGTGGACCGCCATTGCAGAAGGCTTGATGATTAACCATCTGGTACGTAGGGAACCTGGCTGCTGATGCAACAAGTTAACCCATGCTATCTCCAATGAAATTCAGAACGATAGATGATTAAGGATCGATACTATGGAAGGGAATAGACCAACAAATCACCAACACACTGAGGAGTTAGTAGGGAAGAGACCCGACTTGAGGAGTAAGAAGGCATTGAAAAATTGTTAATGATCGGATCACTAATCGGAAGCTCAACGAGTTCGCTTGCAGAAATGATAGGAAGATTGTTTTCCACCATTGTGGCTACTCAGATGACTATGCACCCGATGCACAGTTGAATTTCTCACCGATATAGATCGGGATTCTAGTCATTTTGCCCATCGACACATCGGAAAGAAATCAGCAATAGACCGCCGATGAACAGTTGATCTGCTCGTCAATGCAGATCGAAAGTGTAGTTGTTTTGACCCCCATAGAATCAGAAGAATAGTTGGAAGAAGGTCCGATTGGGCCTAAAAATATTTGGGTTTTTCGAAGGAATTTCTCAGTGCTTTTTCGAGTAGTTTTCGACTGTCTTTTAGTCGATTTTCAATAAATTTCAGCAGACTATCCGTGGTCACAGAGCTGAATATGAAATAGGGAAAATTCTGTTTTTTAGCATAATTGTTGTTTTATGAGTTTCCAAAAGAAAAGGTAAGTAATTTTGATTTATATTAATATTATGCGTCTAACAGTTTGCTACTAACACATTTGCAGATCTATAGATAATTTCCAAGAGTAGTACTCCAAAAAGAATAGTGTGGTAAAGCCAGAGGTGGTTCAGTCATGAGAACCCATAATGGGTATGATGCTCGGGATTCTTACGAGCGAGCAGAAGATGCCATGGGAGAAGATGTCTGTAATGGAAATGAGGACATAGAGTCTAATGGAAGTAGATGCCAGGGGATAGCCTCCGAGGTTGTAGCCACAATGAGAAGCTTGGTTAAAGCCTAGGAAGAGCAGCATCAGTTGCATGCTTCCATATTGCAGAGTTTGACATATTTATAGAAAAATATAGATTTTGGACGAGGTACATGAAGGCCAGAAGGCAGTAAGAGTAGCACTAGGAGAAGGAGAAGGACTTCCAGTGGACCATCGAACTCTGAAGAATCAAGTAGAGATACAAGTTCATCTTCTCATAAAAGGAAAAGGAGAAGGCACCATAGGGATCGCTCTCGAGATGAATTTAGGAAAGATAAACCTCCTACATTTGATGGTGAGATAAAGACGGGATAAGAAATTGAAGCTTGGCTTCTTGGGATCAAGAAGTGCTTTTAGGTGTAGGATTATTCAAGAAACATGAAGGCATGAGTTTCCATATTCAATCTGAATGGAAGGGCATCCATTTGGTGGGAACACTTCAAGCAGGTAAAGAAGATCAGTGAAAGGAAACTGAAATGGAAATAGTTCAAGAAGTATTTTAGGTAGAAATACCTTTCTGACAGGTATTATGATGATAAGATCAAGGAGTTCCATGAGCTGAGATTGGGACAGCAGTGAATATGCAAATAAATTATGGGAATTGTTGAGGTATGTTAGGTACATCAGAGATGAAAAAGTGGAGATCCAGCGGTTTCTAAGTGGATTTCCTCAAGCCTAAAAAGATAGAATTGAGTTCTATGAGATGAGAACACTCGAAGAAGTAATAAGAAAGTCTAAATATTGCTATGAGCAAAGCAAAGGTAAACCTGATTACCATAAGGCATGGAAGGACAAGAAGAATGAAAAGTTTGACCAAATAAAGAAAGGTTTCAAACCTTCTAGATTTAGGAATCAGTAGAAGCAGCCATCCCAAGCTGTGAATAATCCCGTTGGAGTGACAAGTGGAAAGCCTAAAGAGCCACAACAAGATAAAGGTCCACTCAAATGTTGGAAATGTGAAGGACCCCACTTACGTAGATATTGTCCACTTGAGAATGAAAGTGAAAGGCCAGCTTATAACATTTAGGGAGCAGAAACAGTGGGTCAAGTAGCAAGGGCAGTCCCTAGAATTTATGCAGCATTGGAGGACTGCCAGGCAGATCACCAGTCAACTGTGGTTGAAGTTGCAGGTAATATTGTTGAACAAGCTATTTCTATTTTGATTGACCCTAGTTCTACTCACAGTTACATTACTCCTAGAGTAGTGGAGAGTTGTGCTTTTAAGAAGGTAAAGCATAGAAAATCTTGGTTAGTTCAGCTAGCCACTGGGACTAAGAGAAAATTCAGTGACATGGTAGAGAAATGTCCATTGGTCATGGGTGGATTGATCACTTGTGTAGATCTTAATGTTCTACCGCTTGGTTCCTATGATGTTCTCATTGGAATGGATTGGTTAGAAGCTCACCGAGTGAAGCTTGAATATTATAACAAGACTTTCGAATGCATGGGTGAAGAAGGAAACCCAGTAGTTGTGAAAGGTATTCTGAAAATAATTTCAGTAAGACAGGTTTCGACAATACAGTTGAAGAAGTTCTGTAGGAAGGGTTTCCAGTTGTATGCAGCTCATATTCTGGAACAAACAGGAGATGAAACTCCTAGGTTGGAGGACTATTAGGTGTTACATGAATTCAAGGATGTGTTTCCTGATGAGATTCTAGGGCTTCCTCCGCAGAGGGACATTTATTTCACCATTGAACTTCTGTCAGGAGAAACACCAGTGTCCAAGACACCCTACCGGATGAGTACACCGGAGATGCTAGAATTGAATATGCAACTACAAGAGTTGTTGGAAAAGAAGTATATCCGACCGAGTGTGTCTCCTTGGGGAGCACCAGTTCTATTTGTGAAAAAGAAAGATGGTACACTTAGGTTATGTATTGAATATAGACAGTTGAACAAGGTTAATGTGAAGAATAAATATCCTTTGCCTAGGATTGATGACCTCTTTGATCAAATGAGAGGAGCAAAGGTATTTTCCAAGGTTGAATTGAGGTCTGGTTACCATCACGTAAGAATCAAGGATGAATACATTCATAAGATAGCTTTTAGGACAAGGTATGGACATTATGAGTTTGTAGTGGTACCGTTTGGTCTCACAAATGCACCAGCTACATTTATGTGCCTTAGGAACAGTGTCTTCAGTAAGTATTTGGACAAGTTTTTTCTTGTTTTCCTTGCTGATATTCCTGTTTATTCTAAGAATGAGGAAGAGCATGAAGAGCATTTGAGATTGACATTGCAAGTGCTCATGGAACATCAGTTGTATGTAAAGCTGAGAAAGTGTGACTTCTACAGGGATAGAATTCAGTATTTTGGTCACATTATCTCAGAGGAGGGTATATCAGTAGACCCTAAAAATATTGAAGCCATTATGAATTGGCCTACTCCAAGAAATGTGACGGATGTAAGATCTTTTATGGGACTTGTAGGATACTACAGGAGATTCATTGAAGGATTTTCCAAGGTTGCACATGCCATCACTTCTTTGCAAAAGAAGGGGACAAAGTTCGAATGGACTTCGAAGTGTGAAGAGAGCTTCCAGCAGTTGAAGAATATTCTCACCAGTGCACCAGTATTGAAAGTTACAGATCCAGAGAAGGATTTTGTGGTATGTACCGATGCATGTGGGAAAGGGCTTGGAGGAGTCCTTATGCAGGACAACCATGTGATATGTTATGAGTCAAGAAAGCTGAAGGAGCATGAGAAGAACTATGCCACTCATGATCTAGAGATTGTAGCCATAGTACATGCTTTCAATATGTGGAGACATTACTTGATGTGTAGAATATTTGAACTCAGGACAGATCACTGTGGCCTAAAGTAGTTGTTTGATCAACCTACTCTGAAAGCTAGGCAAGCGAGATAGCTAGAATTTTTATGTGAGTTTGATTTCGAAATCAAGAACATAAAAGGAAAAGAGAACAAGGTAGCTGATGCACTTAGCAGGAAGGTATAGAAAATACATGTGGCATCTCTTAGTATTTGCCAATCAGAATTGAGGTAGCAGATTGTTAATCATGTTGCCGGAGATGAATTGTGTGAACAAGTAAAAGACAAATTGCAGCAGCAAAGTCTTGAGAGGAGGTATGAGGGATATAAATTGGAAGAAGATGGACTTCTCACTTTTAAAGGTAGAATTTATATTCCGAAAGTAGCATATTTGAGGAAAATTGTTATGGATGAAATCCATCAAGCTCCGTATTCTGGTCACCTAGGATATCAGAAGACAATTGCTACAGCTAGAAGGCAGTAATTTTGGCCAGGTATGAAAAAGGACATGGATGAATACATTTCAAGGTGCATGAAATTTCAATAGGTAAAGGTTGAGCATCAACATCCAGGAGGTTTGTTGCATCCTTTGCCAATTCTAGAATGGAAATGAGAAGTTATTTCCATGGATTTTATTATAGGATTGTCGATGACTTGGAGACAACATGATTCCATCATGGTTGTAATAGACAAGTTGACAAAGGTAGCACATTTTATACCAGTAAAGTCTACGCATAAGACTCATGACATTGCAAAGATCTTCATGAAGGAGATTTTCAAATTGTATGGATTACCGAAGGCAATAGTTTCTGACAAAGATTTCAAGTTCACTTCCAATTTTTGGAAGGGGTTGTGTGCAGATTTGGGTATAAAGTTAAACTTCATCACTGCATACCATCCTTAGATATATGGGGAGACAGAAAGAGTTAATCAGGTGCTTGAAGACATGCTTCACATGTATGTGATGGACAAACCAACCAAGTGGGAATATTACTTACACTTGGTAGAGTTTGCTTACAACAATGGACAGAAAGAATCCTTGGGGATGAGTCCTTATGAAGCTTTGTACAGAAGAAGGTGTAGGACACCAGTGACTTGGGATAATCCAGTGAACAAGGTTGTGATTGGACCAGAATTGCTCAAGGAAATGGAGCAAGAGGTTGTAAAGATTAGGCAGAATCTAAAAGTCGCATGGGATAGACAGAAAATCTATGCAGATAAGCATAGGAAGGATAGAGATTTTAGTGTTGGGGATCATGTGTACCTCAGAGTGAGGGAAAATAAGAGTTCCTTAAAACTTGGAAGTTGTGCCAAGCTGTCACCAAGATACTATGGGCCGTTTGAAGTGCTTGAAAGAATAGGGCCTGTTGCATATAAACTTGCATTGCCTACTAGTACTAGAGCTCATAATTTTTTTCATGTTTCTTTGCTTAAGAAATATGTAGATGATCCTAACCATGTGATAAATTGGGATGTGATCCAGGTGGAACCCGAGGGAGAATTCCAAATCGAGCCAATGCGCATCCTCGACAAGAAGGTCACAATGCTCTGAAACTGAGCCATAGGGCAGGTAAAGGTGCAATGGGAGCATTACAGACCTGAAGAGCCTACGTGGGATCTAGAGGATACCATGCAATTGGCACATCCATTTTTGTTCAATCCTGCAGAACACTAAGGCAGTACCAGTGTAGCATTTTGTTCAAATTTTGTAAAGCACTGAGGACAGTGCTATTGAAGGGGGAGGGGAATGTAATACCCCAATTTTAACCCCGCTTACATTAAAAATACATGATACACATATTGTAAATAATATTGGTGCGGAGATAAAGGCCAAGGCCCCACCATCGATTTGGTTATGTTGTGTTTCTATTTTGGAAATGGTCACCGATGGTATATTGGGACATACAGCATATATTTAATTATGGAATCATGTAAACACGTATTTTAATTGAATAACCCAACCAGCTATGTTCATGGCAACTAAATTGTGAAGGGTCATGATTCCAAAGGATAAGGAAAGGGGAATGTTGAGCATTGAGACATGGAGGAAATCCATGTGTCACCACCACCCTATTTGTTCTTGTTGTTAGTTGGGACAACGATTGGCTGGTAGGAAAACCACCACCATTCCCATGCCACTCACTCTTTCCCCATGACATAGTTGTTGGTCTATCGACTCACCTAATCACGGGTCTATTCTGTTCCTTCATGTGGATTGAGTTAAAAGATCCACAATTCATCGTTTGGGGGTTCGCCTTCCTTTTTTTTCCTCACCGATTGCTAGTCCGTTGTTTCTTCATATTCATGATTGTGCAGAGTTTTGGGTATCTTCTTCCAAAAATTTCATACTTCGTATCGTTCTATTTTTTTCCATCGTTGAATCATGAGCTGAAGACTGCTACACTATTGTTGGGTTGTGATTGTAATTTTCTTCCACATTATATTTAGTTGTGTCTTTTTCCATCTTGCACAATTTAGGAGTTTTGTTCTCTTCCCATTTTCCAATCTGTGTAGTTACTCCAGTGATTGTATTAAGAATCGATGTTGAGGGTTCATAATGTTGCGGATTGCTGGTTGTCCATGATTGCTGGACTATGTTTTCCCCTATAAAAGCTTGAATATCTCTGTTTGGATGCTTGCATGCAGTGGATTTGTCCTCAGACTGCTTTGGAGTGGTGAATGGGGGCCTGAGGTGCTTGATAAACCTGGTGGGTTGAGAACCACATAGACAAAGCTACTGAGCTGGCTTTCTTCTCCATAACCCCTAAAGAGCAATGGGGGGAAGATCAGGGTCTGAGGGACTGTGTTGCAGAGAAGGGACTGACTTCCTTGTGTTGGGTGTGTGTGGGTGTTCTAGAAGCTAGGATGGCTCTAGTGTTGGTGTCTATAGCTCTTCAGTGAGATCACCAACTTAGCATTATCCTTTCCTAGCTCTTGGATGGACTGATAAACATAACTTTGTTGGCTTGGTTGATCTATTATTTGCCTGATAAACCCAACTGTGTTGGCTTGGATGAACTATGTACCCTTGTGGGGTTGATATCCATGGCTATGTGTAAGTTTATTTAAGTTCTGTATTCCTTGGGGAATCATGCCCGGCTCGGGGGTGGTAGCGTTGCTGAGATATTAAAGAGCATGCAAGCCTACAGTTGGGTGGAATTTTGTAGCGACATAGTTAGTTGCGGAACAAGCTCTTTATAAGATAAGTATCCTTGCCTAACATGTGTCTGCAATCATATTTAATGTTAAGGAATGCTGATATACATGTTAGATGTTGATCGGTATAAGCATGAAGTGTTGATTGATATGTTTTGTTCCTATTGTGTATAATGAATGGTTATGCTTCGTGATATGCTTTATGATTTAAAGTATCATGCTTTAGCATTATATGTATATGTATGTTAATGGGGATAGATCCCCGGATGTTTTGATGTATGGTAGCATCCTCTTCACCGTTCGGAGGGGTGGGGACATTACAGAGATCAACCAACATACCAAATTTTTCCACCACAATCCCCACCCTATTACTCTCCATACGAACAACCCCAACAATGGAACAATCCTAGTTGGCAGAGTTGGCCACCTCGGTATCCTCCTCCTTAATTTCCACAGCAACAGTATTGGTCACAAGGGTGGAGAGGATAGCCATACCCTCAGTCACAATCTATCCCTCCACCTAATCATCCTTACCCTCAGCATCAACCAAATTTCTAGCAGCATTTGCTTGGATTTGTACCTCCAGTTCCTCTCATTGCACAACAACCTCATCACTTCCAGAATACAAATCCTTCATGACCGACATTATTACCTGCACAACCGATACCTAAATCATAATAAACCAACCCAAGCTCTTAACAATATTGAGTTGCAAACTCTTCCATCCTACCTTGTTTCGACTGTACCTATACATGAGATTCAATTATGGTCTGGAAGAGTTGTTAATGATAAACCCAGAGGAAAATGAAGAAGAAGAAAATTCAAATGAACCCATGAATGATTCCATCTTGGAGGATGAGAAGATTCCAAAAGTTCCAGTACCTACCCATTCTCTGCAACAAACCTATTTTGGAACAAATAATTCCTCCATTTCCAGCAAGACTGGTAATAAAAAAACCCATAGTTCATTCTGAGTATGATATCTTGAATGAATTAAAGCATATATGTATCAAAATCCTATTATTACAAGCTATTAAAGATATACCAATTTACAATAAGTTAATAAAGGAATTGTGCATTAAACGCCCAGGGAAGAAACAAAAACACTCCTTACAATTCATTTCATAGGAGAGATGTCTGAATATATGTCAGATCAGTCCTGGGTTGCAAAATATACAAATATAGGAGCCCCAGTAGTGATTGTAATTATAAATAATACCTCCATAGATAACACATTAATCGATTTAGGATCAACCATCAATATGATGACCACCACAGTTTTATAATTTTTATACTTGGGGAAATTTCTTCGACCTACCCCTTCCATCTTGGAACTAGCAGATCGTATTATGGTAGATCCTACTGGAGTCTTGGATGACATTACTGTATCAGTAGCTTCACGGGAATACCCCATCAATATTATGGTCATAGAATCAAAGGATCCTTTTAAAGGACACCCTACTATCTTGGGAAGACCATGGTTAGCTATTGGCATTGCTTTTATAGGATGTAGGGATGGGGAGATGACCATTTCCAATGGGATATCTACCCAAAGAATTATTTTATATCCCCCAGCACAACCAGTAACTGAAAATTCATGGTGGTTAAATTGTTCCTTTAGGGATGAATATTTTGATGACCTTTCCTTTTCTAGTGATTTCTCCTGGGCATTGTAGGAGCAGACTACTGAGAATGTACTGAATCAGTTTATTTCCTCCACCACTCGTACAGATTTCCCTCAATCATTTTCTAAATTTGATCAAATATTTGGAGATGTGTTTCAGGAAAATATGGCTCTTTGAATGTTTACAAAAACACCTTGTGTCTTCACAATCGAATAGCATATAGGACCTTTCACCATACCTTGTGAATTCAGCCCTGAAAAATTTCTGCACATAAATGCAAGTTTGAGTGAAGATCAACAAGCTCAACTACTTAAGGTTCTTAAAAAACAGGCCGAAGCATTCACATGGGAATACACTGATATGGAGGGTATACACCTTGACACTTGTATTCACCACATTTATATGGATCCAAAGATAACACCTATAATACATCCTCAGAGGAGGATGAATCTTACTTTGAAGGATATAGTAAAAGAATAATTACAAAAACTCCTTACTGTTGGTTTCATCTATCCTATTTCCGATAGAAAATGGGTGTCTCCTCTAGTGGTAGTTCCAAAGAAAGTTACAGGGAAATGGCGTATTTGTATTGATTTTAGGGAACTAAACAAAGCCACTCTTAAAGACTACTTTCATTTTCCCTTTATTGACCAATTATTAGATACCTTGTCAGGTAAGTCGTATTTCTCCTTTCTTGACAGATATAGTGGATACAATCATATCCTAATAGCACCTGAAGTTCAATATAACACCACTTTTACATGTCCTTTAGGGGCATTTTCTTATCAATTTTTGCCATTTGGCTTATGTAATGTACCTGCTACTTTTGAGCGAGCAGTCTTAGGCATCTTTTATGATCTTATACATGACTATGTTGAGGTATACATGGATGATTTTATAGCCTATGGTAATAATTTCCAAGCAGCTCTTGACAACCTCGAGAAATTTTTGATCCGATGTCAAGAGACAAACTTAGCGCCTAGTCATGAAAAATGTAAAATGTTACTGATAGAAGGTATAGTTTTAGGACACCATATTTCTTCTCAAGGAATTAATATATACCTCGCTAAGATCAAAGTAATATTTGGCCTTCCCTAAAACCCAAAAGGAGGTGAGAAACTTTCTGGGTCATGCAGGCTATTATCGCCATTTTATTGAAAAATTTACAAAGATATCTACACCAATGTTTAAATTGCTCATAAAAGATGTAGAATTCCAATGGACAGAATCTTGTCAAAATGCTTTTGATATTTTAAAAGCTAAACTATTAGTAGCACCAATACTTCAGGGCCCTGACTAGACCCTTCCCCTTCATATATCTATTGATGCTTCTGATTCATTCATAGGAGGAGTCCTAGGCCGAAAAGAAGGACAATTACCTTATGCCATTTATTTTATCAACAAAAACCTTTCTCCTGCCGAACAAAATGATACCGTTACTGAAAAATAATTCTTGGCAGTAGTCTATTCTATTAATAAATTCCACCATTATATTACAGGGTACAGAGTTTTTGTGCACACCGATCACTCTACCATTAGATTCTTAATGAATAAAATGATCACCAATGGTAGAGTTACCTGGTGGCTTCTCCTATTACAAGAATTTAATATTACCGTCATTGATCGACCGGGTAAAGAAAAATTAGTAGCATATTTTCTCTCTCGTATACAACACGATAGTGATACAAAACCTATTGATGATACTTTTCCTGACAAACATTTGTTTGTTGTATCTTTTCAAACCCCTTGGTTTACTGATATTGCAAACTATCTAGCAACTGGAGAAGTACCACACTATTTGGCTCCATACGAGAAACTTCGCATAATAGTACAAAGCTCTAACTATTCCTCATTTGATACTGACCTATTTTGCAATGACCAAGATCTTATTATTAGAAGATGTGTGCATGAGGATGAAATTACAAACATCCTTCAAGCATGCCATGATGGACCATGTGGAGGACACTCTTTTGATATACGGACATCATAAAAAGTACTGCACTCTGGTTATTACTGGCTAAGCATTTTTAAGGATGCGACCAAGTACGTTAAAGGATGTGATAGTTGTCAAAGAATGGGTAGAACCACGACATCAGACCAAATGCCTTTACAACCTTAGGTCATGATTGAGCCTTTTGAAAAATGGGCTCTGGATTTTGTAAGACCAATCTCTCCCATGTCTCGTAAAAATAAATATATCTTGGTTTGAATAGATTATGTTGCCAAATGGGTAGAAGCTAAAGCTTTGTTTAGGGCTATAGAGAAATCTGTAGTAGAATTCATATATGAAGAAATATTTACCTAATTTGGTGTACCCAGAAAAATTGTCACAGACCAAGGTACTCAATTCACTTCCAACTTAATGCAAGATCTCACTACGAGGTATGGTATCCAACATTTCAAGTCTTCACCTTACCTTCCTTAGGCTAATGGCCATGTAGAATCAACCAATAAATTATTAGAAGATATTTTAACCAAGACCATTCACTTACATCATAAGGATTGGGCGGATAGACTTCCAGAGGCTTTATGGGCCTATAGGATAACATGGATAAATACTACCGGACATACCCTCTATGAGTTAGTATATGGCAAACAAGTCCTTTTACCAATTGAATTTCAAGTTAAAACCTTTATTATGGAAGCACAGTTAGTTATGGATTTGGATGAAGCACATAAACAACGAATCCTACAGATTAATGAATTAGATGAAATTAGATAGGATGCGCTCCAAAGAACCATGCTAATACAGAATCAACCGAAGCAATGGAATGATAAATTTATCAAGCAAAAGAAATTTAATGTCGGATATTGGGAATTACTATTCGATTCATGGTTTAAAAACTTTAAAGGAAAATTAACTACCCATTGGTTGGGCCCTTATGAAGTAGTTACAGCTTTTGACATTGGATTAGTAAAAAGTAAAACAATTGTCGGCTCAGAAGTTTCCTTTATAGTGAATGGACATAGACTTAGTATTTACCACCAGCCAACATCTAGATAGGATTTCGTACAAAATGTTTTACATAATAGAGAAATGGAATTGATTGAAGAGGAAGTTATTCCTCCTCCTCCTGATCCATGAAATCATTTTTGGGTTATCATCACTTGTATATATGTAGATATGTTTTTGCTTCTATGAATAAATAAGAGTCACTTCTGATAAAATAAATTACATGCGACTCTTTTGCTTTCTATGTTTTTATGAATAAATTGAATCATCTAACAAGTGGTTTTGCAGTTTGGTCATGGATACATTATCTCTATACGCAGCTCATGAAGTATTATCTGGAAAAGTTAATTATGCTCGCAAGGTATCTTAACTTTTCTTAATTTGCATTTTGTAGTGACAATTAAGGATAACTCCTTGCATATCATTCTTAACCGCTCCTTTTATGATTCAGATAGTTTTTGATATTTTGATTTAGACATGTATATTTCTGATTTGTCATTTCAAACAATGCTTGATAAGACCTATTTTCATTATCATTCATCTTGTGCCTATGGATTACTAGTTTATCCTATACTTGTTATCAAAACTTGTCTCTCAAATATCTCTTTGTGATAACTCGAGAGTAGGTGGAATTTTTACCTATGGGGAACATTACTTATCTCTTCTAAAAAAGATGGATTCTAAGGTCAAAGAACACCTTTAAGTTATTCTCTTTTGACATGATTTATGATTAAGGCTAGTATGAAAAGATATTTGTAAGTTTATTCCATAAAATTGATCTATGTGTTTTAGCAGGGCTTAACAGGATCTAGTACCAATCCACTTCCATATATTTAATATCATTATACAAGGAAAACCTGCTGGGGTACTGAACAGGCCTACTGGCAGTAGGTCAATGTTGCGTAACAACTTACAACCAAGAAGCTAGATAAATGCAAGTAAACCCACAGGGGTACTGAATAGGCATGCTGGAAGTGGGACTATACTTTCATGGTACCAAGATAAACCCGTTGGGGCACTGAACAGGCTTGTTGGTAGCGGCGCAATATCATGTAAAGAGGTCTGTTTAATGCACTACTATGCACATGATTCATAAAATAATGATCATATATAGGAATTTTTTCAAAAAAAAAAAATTATAAATAAAATGTTAAGGCCTATTATCTTTACTGTCACTTGACAATCTCTATAAGTTGGGCTTGGACCTGGCCATCTAATTCAATCAATACCTAGGATGTTATTATCCTAGAAATGGGACCCATAGTTACATCTCTCACACACTCTGGGGTAACCTCAAAGTATTTTATGATGACAAGATATCTTTACAATGATGCATAGATGCCTAGATTTTTCTATGGCATTCTTTCGATTATATTATTGTCTCTTTATATGGTATTTCTAAGCACTGTTATTTTTTATAAATATACATATCTAAATCACTTTCCTTTACTAGTCAATTTTTCTTTTCTTTATAAAACAATAACAACATACTCGCACTTTTTATTATCTAAAATAAACTATTCTTCTCCTTTGCATGAGGACATGCCATATCTTTGGTTTGGGGGAAAATTCGGAAGATTCAGAACAAAATATTTGTCTACTTTTATCTTTTTATGACAAAATTGCTTATATATAGCAAATGTTAAAGTGTTTTCAGGTTATAGCATGAAGCATGTTTTTACAAAAAAAAGCAAATCAATCAATCAATATGAAGGATTTGATGGAAGACTTTACGAAGGATCTGAATAATGGTTCATATGATGGTCTGAATGAGATATTGTGGTATTATAGCATGAATTATTAAAATTTGTCACCAAATTTTGTTTTTGAACATAGTTTTATTTTTGTAAGATTCACCAACATTTATACACTTTAAAATAAGTATGGTTCCTTAAAATTATCCTTGGAAGGTAGTTACTAGCGCAACCTTGCCGTCTTCCTTAATCACTTTCTTTTTACTCAGTGGGACCTAGAATTTCTCTGGTTTGGGGGAATGTTGAGCCTCATTTTATTATCATTTTTGGCAATTAAATAACACATTTAAACACATATTTTATTATCTTTAGTATATTTTATGTCATGCAGATCATTATTTCAGCACAAGATAAGAACAAATTTGATGTTATTACAACTTTGGTTATTAATATCATTTTTATGGTTTTATTAGCTAAAAATTATATTATTTAAAGATTATTTAATGTATTATTTGATATGTATGTCCATTTGCAGATTCAATAGTTTGTTTGGGAAAATTAACACCAAAATAGATTCAACCTACCTTTCGCACAATATGTCCAACTCACGATCCAGCTTGGCTTTCAGCTTGTCATCTAGTCGTTGCATGAAATTTGCTGGTGGTTTTCCATGTTTTCCCTAGATAGACACACAACATATCTAGCTCATGGCTCAGTGTTCCATTCAGCTCATTGTTCACCTCGCCCATCACCCTGCATGCTATCCATAACTGGTTTTGGGCATTTAAACATGAAACAACCTCAACCAAACTGATCATCCACGCGTCTGTGTAATAAATCCATGTTCTGCATAGCACACTAGCTTGCAATCTCCTTTGCTCGCCACCACATCAACCATCTCTGTGCCAGACCGATGCATTTAACTCATGCTCTAGAAGGATCACCACCTAGCTTCTCACTATCCACATGATTCAAAGGGATAGAACATCCTGCATTTGAGAAGACCAACTGTGTCACTGCCCTCACTCTCCACAACACCACCAATCCACATGCTCACGCTGATGAGGGACCCCCATTCTAGAAACCTGATGCTGTGTACAATTCATGCGTTGAACACCATCCCATCAACCATGCTAAAGAAGGGATTGACGCCACGCTAAAGAAGATCTGCCCATGTGAAAGGAGGGATTAACTCCACATTCACGCTATAAAGGTCACGCTCTTGGTGAAGAAGGAAGAAGTCCATGCGTTGGTTGCTGAAATCAATTATATTCCTTTAAATATTGTTACAGAGAGAAATTCCTATGGCTTGGGGTACCACAACAGACAGCTTGACTCTATAAATCAATCCTTTCCAATATGCAAGAGAAACCAAATATATAACACTAAATGATTAGACCTCATACCTTATTCCGGACGGTTGAAGTAGATCCTCGTTGAGCTTTCCAACTTCAGCTTGAATTGATAAATCACTTCCTCAACAACAAGTAAACAAGACAAGCATACTATATATATTGGTGTTTGATCTACTCTGGCATATATAATCAACAATGTATAAGCATTTGAAATCATCCATGGATAAATGTTCATTCAAACATACATTATTGGATAGGAAAAGATATTTCTATTAATATAAAATCATAGATTACAATGAATACAACCTCTGTCGACACGTCTGCGAATCGAAGAAATTGAATCCCCCACTTGGGCCTCCACCACCTCAATCCTCCATCTCTCGATAGCAATCTCACAAGAAAAAGGCAATATTGGGAAGAACACCAAAGTGCTCCAAGGGACAAAGGGATGTAGACTCAAGCACAAGTTCTGGAAACAATGGACTGTTAGAAGAATAGTACCGCAGAGCAATAAAAATTATACAGTTAAATCAATAGACAAGATGCAAAAACACATTAAACATTACAGAGAGACACAGATATAACGTGGTTCACCCAAACGATGGGCTACGTCCACAAACAAATTTTTCAGTCCTTTTATTTCAGTCCAGAAAGATGAAGGGATACGCCCTACAACAAAACTGCTGCACTTCCTCTTCACACTCTCACAGTCTCTCTTCTAGCACAATACAATGCCCACATCCAGTACCATACAATACCCATATCCAGTACCATACAATACTCACATCCAGTACAATTAAGTACACAGTACAATACAATGCAATTTACAATGGAGCCTCCTCAAGCCTTATAAAGGCTTAATCACATGCAAAACCATGCGACAATACCATGGGCTACAACAAAACCATGTGCCCAAACCATGTGCTAGACCTAACCACCTTTGACTCAATCCTGAGTCAAGGTTAACACATGCAATACTATGGGTCAATACCATGGGCTACAACAAACCATGTGCCCAAACCATGTGCTAGACCTAACCACCTTTGACTCAATCTAAAGTCAAGGTTAACCCTAACAATCCCCCCTTTAAACTTGACTTGGAGTAATCACCAAATCCCCTCAAGTATTTACCGAGGAATCTTACATACACCCCCCTATCACCTAGGTCTATCTCCTGACTTTATCGGTGAGTTACCAGGGGTATGCATGCCTTACCAGGTCTTACATCCATATGCCCATTTACATGCAAACCGCTCCATTACATTTTTATGTGCCTTCATGGTGACTAATCACAGCAACTCTACCGCTGCTGCACTTGCTGGACCTTGGACTTGGCAAATTTCTTCTTTTCACCTTCATGCTTTAAGGCCAATAGAAACCGAGAAGGAACTCAGTTTCTCTCTGGTTACTCCCTTTGTCAACATGTCTACAGGATTCTGGCTAGTGTGAATCTTTTCCTGTTTTAATAGTTCTTCATCTAGAACAGATCTTATGAAGTGGTACTTGAGTTCTATATGTTTAGTTTTTGAATGAAAGACTGAGTTCTTTGCAAGATGAATGGCACTCTGGCTGTCACTGTACATTCTACTATTCTCCTGTTTCTTACCCAATTCTTCCATGAACCTCTGTAACCAATTCATCTCCTTACTAGCCTCTGTAGCAGCAACATACTCTACTTCCGTTGTTGAAAGTACAACAACTTGTTGCAGTTTTGAAATCCAACTTACTGTTGTTCCACCTAAAGTGAAAACATATCCTGTGGTACTCCTCCTGCTGTCTTTATCACCAGCCATATCTGCATCAACATATCCCTGTAGAATAGTGTCTGAACCTCCAAAACATAATGCATGAGAAGTGGTACCTCTCAAATACCTAAGAATCCACTGTACTGCTTTTCAATGCTCTTTACCTGGATTATTCATATACCTGCTCACAACTCCCACTGCATATGCAATATCTGGTCTTGCGCACACCATGGCATACATCAAGCTCCCAATTGCTGATGAATAGGGAATCTTGGACATGTAATCTATCTCTTCCTGTGTCTCTGGACACATATGCTTCCTTAGTTTGAAATGGCTTGCCAAAGGTGTGCTGACTGGTTTTGCATTCTGCATTCTAAACCTCTGCAACACCTTTTCTATGTACTCACCTTGAGACAATGTCAATTTGCGATTTTTCCTGTCTCTTGTTATTCTCATACCAAGGATTTGCTTTGCAGCACCCAAATCCTTCATCGCAAATGATTTAGCTAGTTTTCTTTTGAGCACATTTATATCCTACATGTTAGACCCTGCAACAAGCATGTCATCCACATACAATACAAGATAATATATCTTCCGTTATCTAGCCTCTTGAAATAAACACAGTGGTCAGAATGACATCTATCATAACCTTGTTCTATCATAAACTTATCAAATTTTAAATACCACTGCCTTGGAGCTTGCTTCAGGCCATACAAGCTCTTCTTCAACTTGCAAACCAAATTCTCCTTCCCTTTGACCTCATACCCTTGTGGTTGCTGCATATAAATCTCTTCCTCCAAATCCCCATGGAGAAAGGCCATTTTTACATCTAATTGTTCAAGATGCAAATATTCTACCACCACTAGACTTAAAATAGTTCTAATTGAATTCATTTTAACAATAGGAGAAAATATTTCATCAAATTCTATACCTTTCTTTTGTACAAACCCCTTTACAAAATGTCTAGCCTTGTACCGCTTCTTTCCTCCATCTTCTTCCTTCAACCTGTAAACCCATTTATTTTGCAATACCCTTATTCCTGTAGGCAACTTAACCAGATCCCAAGTCTGGTTTCTTACCAATGAGTCCATCTCCTCATCCATGCCTTGCTCCCACTTCTTTCTAGTTTCTACCTGCATTGCTTCTTCAAAACATTCTGGCTCACCAGAATCAGTCATCAATAAATAATACAGTGAAGGAGAGAATCGTTCAGGGGGTCTACTTAACCTGGTAGACCTTCTTACAGTTGCAGGAGTTTCAGGTACCTACTGCTGCTCTTGATTTTCTAGTGCTTTTGAAACTTCATTTTCTTTGATTTCTGTGTTTTCCTTTTCTTCTTTCTTTCCCTGCAACTAATATTTGTACATGACCTTTTCATTGAATACTACATCTCTAGTCCTAATGATTTTGCGAATTTTAAGATCCCATAAGTGATAACCAAAATCATCAACCCCGTATCCAATAAAGGTACATTTCTTGGATTTAGCCTCAAGCTTTGTTCTATCATCTTTATCAATATGGACAAATGCTTCATAACCAAAAGTTCTCAGAAATGAGTATTTTACCTGTTTACCTATCCATGCCTCCTCTGGAATTCCACCATCCAAAGCACTTGAAGGCCCTCTGTTTATTAAATAAATAGCAGTGTTTACAGCATCAGCCCAAAACTGTAAGGGCAACCCTGCATGCAATCTCATACACCTTGCACGCTCCATGATTGTTTTGTTCATCCTTTCTGACACGCCATTTTCTTGGGGTGTTCCAGGGACTGTCTTCTCTCTATGAATCTCATTGTGTGAATAGTAACTGTCAAAATCCTTACTACAGTACTCGCCTCCATTATCAGATCTGAGACATTTCAACCTTTTTCCTGTCTCATTCTCAGCCAAAGCTTTCCACTTCTTAAAAATATCAAACACATCAAATTTCTGTGTAATGCAATAAACCCAAGTTTTTCTAGTTGCATCATCAATAAAAGTAACATAATAACGAGATCCACCAAGATATTGTACCTGAGATGGTCCCCATACATCTATATGGACAAGCTCTAACTTTTCACTCTTCTTTTGTTTCCCAACCCTGAGAAATCTAACTCTCTTCTATTTTCCATAAACACAGTTCTCACAAAATTCCAAACTTACCTGCTTCAGATCTGGAAGCAGTTTCCTTGAGTGGAGAATCTGCATCCCCTTCTCACTCATGTGGCCAAGCCTATGATGCCACAACGCTGCACCTGTTTCTGTGGAAGATATAGAAATAGAATAATCAATGTTATGAGGACATAAATATAATGTACCTATCCTATTTCCTTTTGCAATTACCATTGATCCTTTAGTGACTTTCCACCACTTTTCTCCAAACGTAGAAAAACAGCCACCATCTCCCAACTGCCCTATTGAGATCAGATTTCTTTTCATAGCAGGAATGTTCCTTACATCCTTTAGCAACCAGTCATTTCCATTATTTAGTTTAATCCGTACCTTACCCTTTCCGACAATTTTACATGGTTCATCATCTCCCAATAACACATGCCCAAAATCACCTTGAACATAATCATAAAAGAATTTCCTATGGGGTGTAGCATGACATAAAGCCCCTGAATCTACTACCCAGTAATCACTAGTATTATCTAATGCAAGAATCAAAGCATCTTGTAACACATCACCTGCTACATTAGCTTCCTGGGTAGTCTCTTGCTGCCTCTCACCTTTCTTCTTTGGTGCTATGTAGTCTTTCTTTAGATGTCCTTTCTTACCGTAGTTCCAGCATTCTATTTTTCTGAATCTGGACTTGGATCTTCCCTTTTTAGACTTGCCACAATTTCCTGGGATCCTTCCTCTCTCTTTTTGTCTCCCTCTACTCTCCATGGTCAATGCATTACCTGATGTCTCACCTGTGCTTTTCCTTCCCATTTCCTCGCTAAGAATAACACTAACAACATCATCAAACTTAAGAGTGCTTGAACTAGGGACAGAGTTACTTACAGCCATGACCAAGCTATTCCAGCTTTCTGACAATGAGCACAAGATTAGAAGAGCCCTAACCTCATCACCAAAGTTCACTTTTACAAAACTTAACTGACTGGTAAGTGTATTAAACTCATTTAAATGGTCAGCAACAGATACACTTTCCGACATCTTCATATTAAATAAACTCTTCATTAAAAATACCTTGTTAGAAGCCGAGGGTTTTTCGTAGAGCTTACTCAATGCGCTCATCACACCCTCTGTTGTTATTTCTTTTGAAATATTGAAGGCCACTGATGAAGCTAGGCACAGCCGTATTTTTACTAGTTCCTTTCTATCAAGAACCTCCCATTCTTCATCCTTCATAGCCGTTGCCTGTTTTGATTTTTCACCCAACGGCAGGTACATATTTTTCTGGTACAGATAGTCCTCCATTTGCATCTTCCATAACTGATAGTTTTGGCCGTTAAATTTATCGACCCTAAACTTTCCTTCTTCCGCCATTTCTCCCACTCGAACCAGGAACCCTTCTTTCCTGCGAGTTTACAAACCAAATAGACCTTTTGGCTCTGATACCAATTGTTAGAAGAACAGGACCGCAGAGCAATAAAAATTATACAATTAAATCAATAAACAAGATGCAATAACACATTAAACATTACAGAGAGACACAAATATAATGTGGTTCACCCAAACGATGGGCTATGTCCACAAACAAATTTGCCAGTCCTTTTATTTCAGTCCAGAAAGATGAAGGGATACGCCCTGCAACAAAACCACTGCACTTCCTCTTCACGCTCTCACAGTCTCTCTTCCAACACAATACAATGCCCACATCCAGTACCATACAGTACCATACAATACTCACATCCAGTACAATTCAGTACACAGTACAATACAATGCAATTTACAATGGAGCCTCCTCAAGCCTTATAAAGGCTTAATCACATGCAAAACCATGGGACAATACCATGGGCTACAACAAAACCATGTGCCCAAACCATGTGCTAGACCTAACCACCTTTGACTCAATCCCGAGTCAAGGTTAACACATGCAATACTATGGGACAATACCATGGGCTACAACAAACCATGTGCTAGACCTAACCATTTTTTACTCGATCTCAAGTCAAGGTTAACCCTAAAATGGACTATAGTTTCTTTTCTATCAATTCTCTTATGCCTTCAATGTATCCAAAGGGTTCCTTATATATATTTTCAATGGGTTAATGAAAGGTCAAATCCGAGCGATCTCAAGGCATATGGAAGGCTAGGAGACAAGTGAGTCGGATTCATGTCAAGAAAAACTCCCAAAGGATTTGGATTTTGTACACATCCTGATGTACACAGTTTTAGGGGTCAAACTTGTGTATATATGCGATAAGGGGTTTAAAAGTCACGTATAACAATTTTCACATGTTTTTAGGGATGGTCTAGGAAACATCAAAGGACAAAAAATGGTCCAAGGGGTCTAAGGAGTCTGCAGAGGGACAGGGGAAGGCCATACAAGTGTGATTCACTTGGTGTGGTAAAATTAGCTATAACAGATGCCCCCTAATGTGTGAGGTCATAGGGGTCATACGATGGCCAAAATACATTATAATTCCATCCCAGAAGTGGAGTGATGAAGAATACCAAATGGAACACCATCCACCCAATCAGCATAGTGCAATGATACAACTCTGCACATAACTGCAAATACATATAGCAGTCCCAGATACATAAAATTACAATGGCCATGACTAGTCATGATACAAAATATCACATAAGTGGTCATCGCCACGTGCAATATACATAGATCAGAATCTCCATGATGAATATATACAAAGGATCATGATCTCCATAATGGCTGAAGATATACAATGGATCAAGATCTCCATAATAGCTGGAAATGTCTGACATATACTACAATCAAGTCACGAGAGCTGAAATCTCATGAAAACTGGCACGATCAAGGAGGTAGCATATAAGAGATGCCACCAATCTGGAAGGTCTTCTACACAAAACGCTATGAGTACAAGTCCTAATATGTGAATATAGGTGTCGAGGTCGAACATAGTAGTCCATCATCTGATTACCAGTCATTGATGTATACACTTAACAGACGCGAGATCACCCACCGATAATGATAATGGGAATCAAGGTACTAGAGTGAAAACTAACAAGTGTAAATAAATGTCTTGAGGTTGAACACTTGAGAAGATCCATCGATCAGTGGACATTGATGTATTCCCAAAAATTGTCGATGGTGAGAGAACCTGCCACTGATGACTGTAAGTCTCAAGGCACTCAAAAATGACTCTAGATTCCAATCCTAGAATAAATGATCTGAAGTCGATGGGATGAAATCAGTTGGAAGGAGGGAATCAAGGCATCCCCCATCATCTAACATGAGGTACTCAGCAAAGCTATATAATGTGGAAGGAGTCGATCATAAGGCACACAAACCAGTAACTGTACCGGGAATGGCCAACATGCAAAGTCAAGATAACCGACGAATGGTCGACTCAGGTTTCAACTTCCTTCGAACAAGAGCATAATGGAAAATGGTGACTAAATAAAGGTAGCATAGACTTGATATACAAAACTGGGACATCTCTGTGACACAGGAGGCATCGACATAGGCTCCATGGGGACTGGAAGCCTAACCATTTGGTGGAGATAAACTCAGATAAATGAGTATAGCTCCTAAAGTCAAACTATAATCCCAACCAATAGATGTGATATACAGTGCTCTGTTCGAAGGCTACACGACTCGGTAGCTACCAAAAGATAACATCTTTCTTTGTTCGTCTTTTTGGTTTTTTGGTTTTTTTTGGACTTTTTCAAATATTTAAAAATCTTGAAAAAGAATAAAACTGCTTTATAGTTATAGACTAGGAGGAGATGAGTGTCAGATGGGAAAAAAAACTAGTTTCAAGCAGTGGAACATACCTATGCTCAATGCAAGGATACATGTGTAGGATAGCAACACTCGGGGGAAATTCCCCTCCCAGTAAAATTGGGAATCAAGCTTCAAAGGATATATGAAATGGCTCTGCATGGCTAGACATGAGACAAGCTTGGGCTATATGGCTGAAACTCAATGTCAAGGAAGCCGGTGTAAAGCTCAATAAGGTAGGAAAAGCTCATGATAATGCAAATACAACTTGACATAAGGGATTCCTGAGGGAAATAGGCCAGCAAAAGATCAAGAGGAGTATGAGGCTCTTGTGAAATGTCATGGCAATACTATACAACAGACTCACACACCATAAGGGATAAAATGGTGGCATGGGTACCAAATCCAAACAAGGCACTAACTAGGGTACCCATGTAAGGTCAAGCTCTACCACTCATATCATGCCACTTCTAAAACAACAAGAAGGTTCCGTGACATAATAGAGTGGGTTCATACCTAAGGCTATAATGACACAGTCATAAGGTCATGCAAAATGCAAATGGTGATGAAACCTAACCTATATGCTAGTTTAGACATGATACCTAAAATCGGCACGAGTGAGTCAATCCAACAGCTGAAACGACATTCAAAAAGGTCTCCTACATCATAAATTAGACCAAAAATGGTCCAAAAGGATTAGAAACAGTCCAAACTATAGAAAAGGGGGTAAAAATTTTCAAAAATTTGAAAAATTCCTATAAATAGTAAAAAATTCAAAACATTATAAAACATTTGAAATTTTTACCCATTTGAGCTCAAAACTTCAACAACGAATTCTAGGAGATCCAGCCGGTGGAATCCAATATTGTTTTTTCTAGATACTTACCCATGCTCTACTCTTTCATTTTGATGCAAATTTTATCAATTTCCATGGTGTATTTATGTTGGGGCGTGCCTTAACGGTCATTAATTTTGGTAACTCCATGGTTTTTGTGGAAGTTTGTAAGCTGAGTTGCGACTCAAAATAGTCTTAGGGGTGTTGGGGTCGAGTCAAAGCCCCTTTTTTTGTAAATATCCCATGATTTGCGGGTACCCATGGTTTAAGTCCATGATATTGTAATAGTGCACTTGTATAAATAAGGCACTCATGTAAAGGAGTCAAGTAAGGTTATAGTAGGTTCTATTATGATGATAAATTGAGGTGAAGACCTATTTTGGTTTAAGGTTAAGTCCCAGTTGTGTGCGTGGAAGACCTCTGCAGCTGAGTGCACAGAGGGTTTTGTAAGAAAGGTTCTGCAGCTGAGTGCACAGATCTGCAGCTAAGTGCGCAGTTTTGGGTGATTAAGAGGATCTGCAGCTGAGTGTGCAGATTAGAACTATGATTTTGTAAAGAGTTGAATATAAATGCAGTTCTGTGGACGTAGCCCCTACACTAGGGGTGAACCACATTATATCTTGTGTTGTGGTGGTTCTTTTGTATTGTTTCTGTTATGTTTTTATGCTTTTGATAAGTAGGTGAATGCTAAAGTAAGATAACTGTTAAATATTAACTTCGTCATGAATTCCCAGTTAAGGATTAAGCAAGAAACGTCTTTTATCTAAATTGTGAAGCTATTTAAGTGAATGTTGAAGCTCTATTTTGTATAAGTATTTGTTGTTTAGTCTAAAGGTACAATAATATCCCTCTTGTGCTTGCAGAAACCTGATTCTGCGGCACCCCATAGCTATTTCAGGTGAGACTGCAACCTGTTCACAGGTTGTTGCCGAAAGGGCCAACACTGTGGGTCCTTTTGTTGGTGTGAAGATAATAGTATAAAACCCGGGTCTTCCCTAAGCCAAAAAAATTGGTTCCGTTGCCGGTTGAAATCGGTATCTGCTTTAAGAGGGATCTACGTTGTACCTAAAGGGCTATGTTTTGGAGGCCCTCAGTAAAAGAAATCGGTGACTGGATTGAAGCTACCTATCAGAAATTTGTTGAACAAGAAAATAAGGATCCTCGTCGTAGCTCAGACAAATTTTTGCAAAGGTACGTTTTCACTGATATTTATGAAATATTCTTTGGTAGTATCCACATAAAATTGCACCAGTGGTTATCCAGGTTGAAAAAACGAAAGACAAACTTCAAGGAAGATAAATTTCCTGACTGGACCCCCGCAAGAATTAACATATTGAAAAGAGTGAACAATGCGATATCACAAGCTGTTGATTTCTGGACAATGCGAACCCTTAAAGCATTTGTGACAGAATTTGCCATCGACACAAGTACCTCTTTTAGCGAAGCTGAAAGACAGTTTTTCAAAGGACCAAGGGGTAAGTACTTGAATTCATTTAGTCTGCAAATTAAAATGCTCTTGGTTGAGAAAGGCATATTGCTTATAGAATCAGATTGCTAGAATTATTGCTACTAACCTATGTTTGGAGGTGAAAGTGACTTTGACGAGCAAAGTGATTTGCTACGAAGCGGTAAAAGATACAAGAGAAACCTTGAATCTTATACCCTAGGCCAAAATATCGATTATTCCCCATTAAGTCCAGAAAACCCTGAATCTGAAGAAACGCCTTTTGTTAGAAACCCTCCTATAACTCTGTAGCGCAGATCTATTACCCCTAAGAACCCGTCGTAGTCTGAAAGTAACCCTAGCTTGAGTCGTCATGTCGCAGGTTAGTCTACCCCAGTAATTTCCCCCCCTCAATCTACTATGGCCCATATGAACAATGATATCAAGCTCCCAGTCTTGAAAGGAACTGGATCAGAGGATCTAGAATAGTTTTGGTTCTTATGTGAAGCTGTTTGGACTGCTAAGAACATTATGGATCAAGATATAAGAATAGCACAACTGGTCACTTCTTTTAGAGACCGAGATTTGACCTGTTTTATGAAGTTTTCCAGTACTCAGAACCATGTCTTGGCTGATATTAAAACAGCAATGATCAAAGAGTTCAAGAAGCCTAAATTAGAGTCACAGTGTATAACTGAACTGAAAGAGATTCAGCAAAGGCGAGTTGAATCAGTTTGGGACTTTGATCAGAGGTTCAAAGTCCTGTTGGATCAAGTTAGTTTCACTATTGGACCAACACAAAATAAATAATGGTTCATTGCAGCCCTATTACCTCATATCAGGACTCCACTTATGCAACAGAAGGTTGCTGATCAGCAAGAAGCTTTGGAAATCGCTATGACACTTGAGACAGCTCCTATCGGAGATAATTCTGGAATAGCCCAAATATAAGCACAGTTAGAAGAAATGGCTTTAGAGCTGCGCAACATGAAAAAGGGAAATCTCTTCGAGAAGAGGTTTGGTGTACATGATGTAAGACAGAAGGTCATGACAAAGAACAGTGTCCTGCATTAAGAAATTACCTGAATACTGGTGTGCCAAACCCGTTTAACCCTAATGTTATATATTGTGATATCTGTAGAACAACTGGCCAGTATCGACCTGAAGACTGCTATCTGCTACAAATATATGTGCAAGTACCTAAGAATCCCTTTTGCAAGTTCTGTAAGTCAGTTGGACACAATGAAGATGAATATCGCAGTTTTGACCTTATGAGAGAGAAAACCTATGATGCTTATAGGGTACAAAATGATGCATAAGCCAATGATGGATATGGTTACCACGGTGGTCGAGGTAGTTTCAGAGGTCATGGTCGTGGCGGTATGCTTGGAAGAGGTCAAGGCCAGGTTGTTTTCTATAACGGTAATCAGGCAGGACATGTAGCTAGAAACTATTAGAACCCAACTACGACATGTCAATATTGCAGAGCAGTAGATCATGTCATTGAGAAATTCCCATAGCTGATAGCCAAGATACAAGAAAGAAATGGCGCTCCTACCCAAAATATTTAGATAATTGTTGTAGAGCAACAACCTGTCCTAGCCATTAATGTTGTTACAAGGAGTGGAGCTATGATGCAAATGCAGAATAAGGAGAAACAGCCTGACAAGGCTTGGGTTCGTAAGACCCTAGAGAAAATTCCAACCTTCGATGTGGGAAGAGAAAACGAAACATTTATGGAATCCAAAAAAGACTTTGCTGATTCGAGCACATCAGTAGCACCTGCGCAACAGCATCAACAGCAGTTACAGTCTCAAGAAGCTTCAACAGATAAAGTAAGTACACTATCATCATTTTTATAGAGTTGTATGAAGCTCTTAAGAAATCAGAATGCTTTAAATGAGTTACAGAAAGTTATTGCTTCTTGCGAACCTCAGTGAAGCTCTGGTAAAGAAAAAACTATTAATAGAGCTAGAAGGACTGGAAGAGAAATGAGATTGCATGCTCAGATAAGAGAGTATGAAATGACTGATATCATTTTAGACCTGGGATCATAAGTAAATGTCCTAACTAAGCAAACATGGGAACAAATGGGAAAACCTACCTTTGAATGGTCCCCTATACAGTTGAGATTATCTAATCAGTAGAAGATTGTGCCCCTAGGAAGACTCCCTAGTGTCCCAGTAGACATTGATGGAGTTAGTACCTTAGCAGATTTTGAAGTCATTGAAATAATTGATGATAGCAACCCCTATCCAGCGTTGCTAGGAATTAAATGGGCAATAGAGAATTCTGCAATAATCAACCTTAAGAACAGGCAGATGACATTTGAAGGAAAAGGCTTGAGAGTCATAGTACCATTGGACCCTTCTCAAGGAGAAAGGTACACAAAGCCAGTCAGAGATGAAGATTAGGATGTTTTGGATCATATCTACAACATCACAGCTAAAGAAGAAGACTATGTTAACCCTACTACTGAAGGTATAATGGATTGGAAGTGTGATAGTTCTTGCATGACTGATTCAGATGAAGGCTTAGAGAATTGGCAGAATAGACTTTATGAGCTACATGGACATCGATGTGCAAGAATTACCAAGTCTCTCAGATGGCTTGGCTCACAAACAACAGTCTTACCTATTTTTGATGGCTTGACAGACCCTAAATATTTTATTCTACAATTCTCAAAGCAGTACTAGATTCACAGAAAATGGAGAGTCTAGATTCAGTATTTAGAGCCACAGCGGCTAGATGGTGGAATGGTCATAAAAAGTATATCCCTAGTTGGGGAGCTTGTCAAAATTTCCTTTGCCTAAGATTCATGGATCAACCTCAAGAGGTACGAAGCAGATTTAATGGTAAGACTAACCCTCAGAAACATTTGGAGCAGTGCTACGAAGCATGGAAGCATGTACCTCATGAAGAATGGGTACATAGGTTTATACACACTCTGGAACCTGTAGCAAAAAACTGGTATGCGGAGGTGGAGCTTCGCCATGGCACTGTAAGTTGGAATAGTGTTGTGCTCACATTTGCTATTAATGAGGTTTTCCTTGCTTTGGATGCAGCTGTTAGATTGATCCATAATAAGGTGTTTGATGATAAAGAAATAGCAGAGTACCAACCTGATTGGAAGGAACAAGAAGCTAATGCAGTATAATGCTATAACCTCGCAATTGACGAGGATGATGACCTATGCAACATTAACATTCCTGAGTTAGAAGGACACTGTGAAGTACATGGACCAGTAGTCGAATCACCTGAAGTGACTCAGCCCTTGAAAACAAGGAAAGTAAACATTGGATCAGAAGAAAAGACTAAGTACGCTACCATTGGAGATTATTGCGATGAAGAAATGGTGAGCAAAGTGAACCAACTTCTCCATGAGTATCAGGACTTATTTCTGATGAAGTTCTCAAAAATGAAAGGTATCCTTGGTGATATAGGAATGATAAAAATTCCTTTGAAACCTGATGCAAATCCTATGAAATAGCTCCCTTATAGGTTGAACCCCAAGTACAAAGAAAAAGTCAAGATGAATTTAGATAAGATGCTCGCTGCAGGAATCATTGAAGTTGTGGAAGACATTCTGTCGCATGTCAAAGCTCGAAGATCTATCGAAACCAGTGCCAGGAAATGTCAAAGGTCCTTATTGTGGCACAACCAAAGTTATTGGTTGTGCCGAAGAAGGAAAGCTATGTCAGAGCTTAAAATGTGACCATTGGGAAAAATCAGATTTGGCAGCGTCGGTACGTTAACTGTATTAACTGCCTATAATGATGAGATTTTGGGAAATATACTACCGTTTGGACAAGATCTCTGTCAGATTTGGTGTCTTCAATGCACAGTTATGGCAGATTTGGTCGTTGGATTCTATAAGAAGACACCCAACCCTACGAATTTCGCACTACACATTTTCTTGAGTTTTACAATTACATCCATATCGGCTGATCACGAAGTTTAGGAATTATTAAGAGAATTTGAACTGAGGGGTCTGCAGAACCTTATGAGAAACCCACCTACATCTACACCCTGTGAAGAGACTCCTCTAGCACTGACTCAGCCAATGCAGACACGATCTACCAGGAAGAAGTTTAAGCCCGAAGTTCGTTCTAAGCGGAACGAAGACGGACACAAGCAATCAGGGAAAACACCGAAGGATCCTGAGATGAATCCGTCTAGTTCAGTAGAGATCCCACCTAAAGGGGATGAGAACGTTGCATCGTAGCCTCCACCATATCTTCCACCTATTCGACCAGGAAATTAGCCACCTCAATGGAACGCTAAGTTCACTTTATGCACCCCTTCGCTGCCAGAGGGTGTGCAGCTGGTTAGGACAATGACAGGGGAAAATAGACCGGCTGAAGTACATAGACCATGATACAAATGATCATGGGAAATTTCCACAGTTCGTACCTGGAACATACTTGCACTCTGTCCACTATCCAGAGACTGGAGCAACATTGCTAGAAGTGAAATATTGGGCTGCTAGCTTGGAGCAAGCCGGCTTGCTAAAGATGCTCAACGTTCCCCACTTCGGTCGCAGCACAGAGGTGACCATGGTGGTCAAGAAATTATTGGTGTTGGTGCATAATGGGAACCTATGGATAGGAAACCAGAAAATTTCCATCAATGGAGAACTCATTCACGAGATTACGGGCTTGCTGAAGGAAGGGCCTGACCCTAGCATTGAGTTTATGGGAAAACATGAAGACGCGAAGCTAGCACAAAGCATGAAGGAACGCTTTGGGCTGATGAAAGGAAAGAAAGGGTATCAAACCTTGACCATTCAGCATAAAAACATTTGATTCACTATAGAGCTCTTAGCATGCAAGCTAATGCAGAAGTGCAGACCGAATGAAGTATCTGCCCCGATCGTCAGTATTGCTGCGAACTGTGTCGAAGGCTACAGTTACAAATGGGCAGAGTACATTGCCAAGGAATTCCTTGAAGATGTCCGTGATGCACAGGAGAAAGGTAGACCCTTTCACTATTCAAGGATGATAGTGCTTATTGCACTGGTAGGATGGAAAGAACCTGTCGAGGCGCAGTTTGTTGATGTGCCCCTGAACATGCTTGACGCAGCTAGGTACGCATCTCTTTGGGTGTCATAGGACAAAGCATCCCAGCAGATGACAAACTATATGTTCACCTTCTATGCCATGAACATATCCTATGAGATCCTACAGACACCGCGGCTCAGTAATGAGCTATTTTCTTAGTATGCAGCAGTGGCCAATTTCAAGGCCAACAAGCACAATGTCTTCATCCAGGCCCGCATAGATAATAAACATGCATGTTGGAAGTTTCCATATGTGGTGACCCAAGAAGACATCCTCGCAGTAGTTCAGCAGTGGCTGGCTGAATGGATGAAGGATGCAGGGACAAAGCCCAACATTCCAATCCCTCCAGTCACCAATGTGGGTGCTGGCCCTAGTCAAACGAGCAAAATGACCCACTCAAAGAAAGTGAAGAACAAAGTGATTCATAGCAGAGTGAAGGTGACCAGAGTGGAGATGGAGGAGATGATGAAGAAGAGGATGAATCGGTCAAGACAATCTCAGACCCCAATTGCTTAGATAAGAACAAGTTGTCAGAGGCAGAGGAAGTTGCTAAGCCTCAGCCCAAGAATAAAGCTAAGGCATAAAAGGGTAAGAATATCATCGAAGAGCCTGCTTTGACGGTTGAGGAGCTTGATCAGGAACTGGAAAAATCTACAGAGGCATTAACTAGCAAATGGAAAGAGTTTGTAGCTACGCACCTTGATGCGCTCACTGGCATAGCGCAACGAGTTGTAGAACTTAAGACGCTAGCAGAAAAATCTGTGACCGGCGCTGTAGAAAGAAGTGTCCCAGTAAGCACGCAGCCAGACATAAGACAATGGCTAGCCAGAGATAACAGAGGACAAGTGTCAAGTGCAGCCCTCATAATAACTAACGCAGCATCTCGCTCGGAGATGAGCATGACAGTCGGGATAGATTACACCAAGTTGTCTATGATGGAGCTGCACCTTTTTCAACTGGAAATCATGAGGGAGATCCAAGAATGTGATAGCTTCTCACATAGGCAGTTGGAAAAACCATGAAGCAGAGAGAGCGCCTCGCAACGTAGTTGGAGGAAGTGGAGCAGAGGAAGAGGGATGCAGAACATAAGCAGGTCACATTGGCATGAGTATTGGATGAGATGTGTCGAAGTCTTCCTGACTTCGACATGTAGGCTGAGGAATATCCAAAGCAAATAATTGCCAAGCTGAAAGACTACACACAGCAGTCTCATAGTGAAATAGAGAAGCTCAAAGCAGAACATGAGGCTCAAATTGTGGAGCTTCAACTTTGCATCATCTCAGAGAGCCCACCAAAGGTCAGGGAGCAGTGCCATAGAGATATTAAGGCCTCAGCGATGAAGATATCGGATCTTGCGAGTAGCACAGTAAAACTGCTAGAGGAAACCATCAACGCCTGGGCCAACCTATAGGACAATCCAGAATTAGAAAAGTTGCAAGAAACCATCAAGCAGCGACAGACAGAGCTGGATGTAGTGAAGGCAGAAATTAAGACTCTGCCTCCTATGCAGAAGATGCTCAAGGTAAAGTAAAGCATGGAACTCCAACAAAAAATTGAGTCATGCAGAATGAAAGCAACACTGCTCAAAAATTCTATGCAGCCCCTTGTCAACGAGGCCTTGGAGTTGAGTACTGATGCGGACAGCCAGCTTAAAGTTCTGAAGGAGTATGATGCATTTGCATGGGAAAAGGCCAGCGAAGCATCAGCAGCAGCATTGCAGGAGTTGGTGGAGAAGGAGCAAGCAGTCGACGATATCATGGGCGGCCTCAACAAGCAGTTTATTATCTTTGCCAACAAGATTCTCCCACCAGACAAGCAGTAGAGTGTCTCGGGACGGGACACTGGTGAGTCTTAAGGGCCTGTTGGGGCGCACTCCTTAATGGTCATTAATTTTGGTAACTCCGCGGTCTTTTTGGAAGCTTTTAAGTGGAGTTGCAACTCAAAATAGTCTTAGGGGTGTCGGGGTTGAGTCAAAGACCCTCTTTTTGTAAATGTCCCATGATTTGCAGGTAACCATGGTTTAAGTCCATGATATTGTAATAGTGCACTTGTATAAATAAGGCACTGATGTAAAGGAGTCAAGTAAGGTTATAGTAGGTTCTATTATGATGATAAATTGAGGTGAAGGCCTATTTTGGTTTAAAGTTAAATCCCAGCTATGTGCGTGGATGACCTCTGCAGTTGAGTGCGCAAAGGGTTTTGTAAGAAAGGTTTTGCAGCTGAGTGCACAGATCTACAGCTAAGTGCGCAGTTTTGGGTGATTAAGAGGATCTGCAGCTGAGTGCGTAGATCAGAACTATGATTTTGTAAAGCGTTGAATATAAACGCAGTTCTGTGGACATAGCCCCTACACTAGGGGTGAACCATGTTATATCTTGTGTTGTGGTGGTTCTTTTGTATTGTTTCTGTTATGTTTTTATTCTTTTGATAAGTAGGTGAATGCTAAAGTAATATAACTGTTAAATATTAACTTCACTGTGAATTCCTAGTTAAGGATTAAGCAAGAAACATCTTGTATCTAAACTGCGAAGCTATTTAAGTGAATGTCGAAGCTTTATTTTGTATAAGTATTTGTTGTTTAGGCTAAAGGTACAGTAATATCCCTCTTCTGATTGCAGAAACCTGATTCTGCGGCACCCCATAACTGTTTTGGGTGAGACTGCAACCTGTTCGCAGGTTGTTGCCAAAAGGGCCAACACTGTGGGTCTTTTTGTTGGTGTGAATATAATAGTATAAAACCCGGGTCTGCCCTAAGCCCAACAATTTAGGATTCTATGACAGTTTAAGATGCACCCCTCGGCCCATGTGGAAATTGAGGGTTTTTCCATGTATAGGGATATATACATGGAAAACACCCTCAAAGTCGCATATATACGTGGCTGTTTAGCAAACAGTCACGTATGCGACCGCGCTCAATGATTTTCAAGTGTTCTAATGGACAAAACTCAAATTTTATGTGTAGGATGGTCCTAGAATGGAGAGAAAATGAACATGGTGATGTAGAAGAGGTAGTAAGGGAAGATCTAATGGCTCAACAAGCGTTACATGCATGTGGGATTTACAAATTTTGGTGTCTTGGTGGCTTAAGAGCCAAACCAGGACTATTACAGATGTTAGTGGACTATTGGGATCTAGACTCAGAGTCATTCAAGATAGATGGGATGTTCCTCACCATAGAATTGGAGGACATATATTTTAGTATTGGACTTTCCCGATGAGGGGAAGTGGTGAACCTATGCTCTCACAGGCCCGGAGGTGGCCTGACTATAGATGAGTACATTACAGTGTACTGCTATCTGGACATGGAGAAGGTGGGGAGTCAGATCCCAACTAACTCCATACAGGTGCTGGGTCTAAAGGCCATTCTATTGACACTGGGCAGGATAGTAGGCTTATCTTCATGCCACCAGGCCTCGTGACCTCTGATGTTCTATGCAGTGGAGTGCATGAGACTCACTGTGTATGATTTGAGCACTGCGCTACTGGGCAACATGAAACACCAGCTCAGTGAGTGCAAGATGGGAAGAGTGCGAAACTTTGGTTTCAACAACATACTGAGCATGTTTTTCTTTAAGTGTGTTCCAGGCTTGAGCCCTTGAGTTGATGTTCCTCTACACGGGGTTCGATATCTGGCCCAACAGCGTTGGGTAGATGCGATGCACAAACTGGGTGGAGGTAGGGTGTCCAACCCCTATCCAACTGATTTCTTTCCATGGTGGCAATGACAGAAATTTTCGATCGATGACTACCCCTATGCTCGAATAGATTTCTGGGGAGACCTGGACATGCCGCTACCACCAAGATCAGCATACGGTGACATTGATAATGAATCTCGACCCTCTTTTTAAAATTTTTGAGTTATTAAATTTTTTGTGTTTTCTGATTATGTGGAATCAAAAGACATGTTTTTGGGTGACAATACATAGTGACATCTACCATATGCATGCAGATGTGGGACCACGACGGCCTGAAGGCTTCCCTCATCATAGATGGAGGGGAAGACGAGATGATATCATGGGTGTGGATGCGGAGTGGACGCTCCAAAGAATTCATACCAAATTCATGAGACTGACACACAGAGTACCCATGGCGCAAGTCGAGGACTTGCCTGAGGCCATGTAGCGCCAGGTGGTGGGTGTACCATGAGCATGGGTGCAGCTATTTCGACAGCTAACTAGAGCCATAGTGACGTTCCACTATCACAACCCCCCTCCTCCTCCACAAGCTTAGATACATAGGAGTGATACATTTTGTACTACTGTGTATTTATATTTTGGTGGCTCGAGAGCCCCATTTTTGTATTATGACACTATGTATTAACACATTTTGGATGTTTATAAAAATTTTTATGATGATAGATTTATTTATTTACATGTGTAAAAATTTATGTTTGTGATGAGCTTATTGTGTATAAAACAAATGCCAATCTAACACGTAGTTAGCATATGAGTCAGCAACTTGATTATTAATTCTTGGAAAATTTATATATGTTATATTGTCAAATTGTCGTTCTAATAATATCACATGTAAGAATCTTCTTAATAATGTCGAATCTCTAACATGGTACAAACCATTAAGTTGTGACACTACTAACTATGAATCAAGTCGTACCTCAAGAGAGAGAACACCATGTGAAATGAAATTTTGTAGAAGTTCAATAACGACACTATATTTAGCAACATTGTTTGAAGATGGTCGTAAACATACACCTCCTGAAGACAATACCTAACCCATTGGAGTATAAATCACCCAAGCAGTAGAGGCTGAGTGTTGAGTGTCACGGCTCGCACCATCAACAAATCCTATGAAGGTGGAAGATTCCATTGACATCTGCCAAAAGAAACGAAAAATAATCACAAACCCGATCACCATAAGAAAAAGACCTACCTATGTAAAACTGTACAATAATATACAATAACCAGCCTTGGCTGAAAATCATGCATAGTACTTTTTAAGATAGAGCCCATTTCTAGGCCCCGCCAAGGTCGTACCCTCATAATCCACTAACTCATAAGCTCCCTTCTTTAACACACGTTTAACGATGTAAGGACCATGCCACATGGGGTTAAACTTTCCTACCCCCAAGGGTTCTTTCAGTTGATCCAAAAAAAGGACCAACTCTCCCTCACTAAACCTCCTTGGACGGATAGACTTATCATACTGGACCTTAACATGACGTTTATTTACTTCTAGAGCCACCAAGGCATCTCGGTGCTACTCATTAAGTTGCTCAAGGTGGACCAAACGCTCCTCCAATGGTGAAGTTTCTGGTAAGAGTTCTATGGCTAGCTTCAAAGAAGAAATATTGCACTCAACCGTCAATACTGACTCCACTCCATGTACAAGTTGATATGGAGAAAAACCCATGGCAGTCTTAACAGTGGTTCTATAAGCCCACAAAGCAAGATATAACATAATGTGCCTATTATTTTTTACTTTGTGTGATGGTTCATTGGAGAATGGATTTCAGTGATTTGTTCACTACTTCTACCTGTCCATTCGCTTGAGGTAGTAAGAAGAGGAATTCTCTTGCTTATACCCAAACTTTGATGCCAACTCTTCCATCATACGATTCTGAAAGTGTGAGCCATGGTCAGTGACAAGCTCTTTCGGAATACCGAACCAAGTAATAATCTAGTTGAATACAAAGTGCACGGCTGTCTCACCATTGGATTTAATTGTAGACATAGCCTTAGCCCATTTCATGAAGTAGTCAACAACCACTATGATATGATGATGCCCCCTAGTTGAAGCCGGGTTGCAATCCCTAAAATCATGCCCCCACTTAGTGAAGGGACCGGCGATGATGATGGGATGTAACAGGACAGGTTTCGAGCGCATATTATGTGCAAACACCTGGCAAGGATGGCACCTCTTGACCGCATCTACATAATCCTTAAAGATCAATGTCTAGAAATAACCCGTTCTTAATAATTTTTGGGCTGTAGAAAGACCAGATAAATGACCACCACATGCCCCTCCATGGAAATCATTCAGTACTACCTCAGCCTCTTCATGAGTTAAACAATGACGTAGAATGGAATCTACTCCATGGCGGTACAAAGTTTTATCCACTATGAGGTAATTTTTAAACACGTGACGTAGCCATCACTGTTCATCCCGTGAGAGGTGAGTAGGGACCTTCAATGTTTGTAAATATATAATAATACCCCCATACCATGGGTCCAAAGTTGAGATTAATAAGATGTGCTCATCGATAAACGAATCTTCACAAACCAACTCCTCGGCCTCGCTTGGGAAATCTGATATAAGCTCTGCAAAAATTAACAATTTCTTCGATTTTGCTGAAACAAACTTGAGATCGAATTCTTGCAAGATGACAATCCATTTATTATATTTTCCCCCATTCATCCTTCGAGTGAGGATGAATTGAAATGGATTGGCATGGGCTACAACAAAGGTCTGGCGAAGGAGAATATAATGTCTCAACCATTGAACTGCATGTACGATAGCTAAGGAAAGATTCTCAACATGGGAATAATGGATCTCTACATCAATAATATTCTCACTCAGATAGTATATGACATGCTCTTGGAGCTCCTCATCCTCTTGAACCAAAACCATACCAATCATCTCCATCGACACGGCCACATAAAGTAGAAAATCATGGCTATAGTATGGGGGACTAATCATCGAGGCCGACGCTAGGGCTCACTTAAGCGCATCGAAGGACTCCTGGTCTCACTCATCCCAACAAAAGGTGGTTTCCTTTTTCAAAATATGCATAAATCCTCTAGTCAAATTGGAAAAATTGACAACGAATCTCCATAAGAAGTTTTCCATGCCTTGCAAACATTGAAGATGTCTAATGATTTTTGGGGGAGACAACTGAAATATTGCCTCAACCTTCAAAGGGTCTACTCTTATACCCTCATTGGAAATAATGAATCCTAATAAGCGACTAGACTTCACACAAAAGATGCACTTGTGAGGATTCAACCTGACCAAATAATGGCGGCGCCTTTCAAATACTAATCTCAAATGATAGGAATGACGCATTCTCATACGAGAATGAGAAGCAAGGTCATCCAAAAATACTTCAATAATCGATTTTAGATCATTGAATATCAAGGTCATAGCCTGCTGAAAAGTAGCTCCGACGTTCTTAAGGCCAAAAGGCATTTTCTGATATGCAAAAGTTCCCCAAGGACAAATAAATGTGGTCTTATGTTGGTCCTCGGGTTTAATTTGGATCTGATTGTATCTGGAAAAGCCATCCATAAAGGAAAAAACCTCACTACCCGTACACTCATCCAAAATATGATCAATAAATGGTGTGGGAAAATTGTCCTTAGGATAGGCACAATTCAAATCATGGAAATCAGTACATATGCAGATGGCTCCCTGCTTCTTATCAACTGAAACAGTATTTGAAACCCACTCTGTCAAGGGAATGGGATAGATAAAACCATGTTTCAATAGTTTCTCTATCTCTACCTTAATCGTGGGTGCTTTCCTAGGATTCACTACACATAAGCATTGTCGAACAGGCTTATCATTGGGATAAGTCTTAATCTCGTGTTCAACAATGAGAGGGTCAATACCTAGCATTTTGTCATAAGACCAAGCAAATATATCATGAAATTCTTTAAACAACTTGGTGTATTCTTGAATCTCAGCATGGGAACATTCTGCCCCAATATAGACATTCTCTATCCTGCTAGGATCACGAGAGATATTGATAGGAATCATTGGAGATATATTTTCCATGTTCCCATCAGTCATCGGACCAGGAGAGATTAATGGAACCATGGGACTACCAATTCTCTCACTAATAACCTCCCTAAATTCCTCATGCTCCAAGCAGTCAAGCTCGAGAAGAAAGTAATATCTATGATGCAACTCTTCCCATGGTGGCTCAACTCTCGACATAGCCTCAATAATCGCTTCGTCTAAAGGAAAAACACTATCAAGGCAGTCGTGCACATGAGAAGATTGAACTGCCAATGCAGGTATCACATATGGGTCCTCCTCCTCTATCAATGAAGAGGAAGGACTAGGCTCTGCAACACATCCAATATTATCTTGATAAGCTACCATAGTTGCAGGAAACGACACGCCTATTGCGATGGGATCACTTGAAGTATTCGCTGTAGGAAGAATCCAAGGATCTTCCATATGACTCGTGCGAAAAGACACCGATCTCACAGATGTCAAAGCCTCATCAAAACTAGACCCTATCATAAGGACAGGTGCAGGACAACTAAAGATTCCCATAAGGGATGGATACATGCCCACACCCACACTCCCAGTTGCCAACTGAGAGTGCTCTACAATCAGGATCGAAGCTCCCAAAGATGCGGTAATCAACAGATTCTTGAATGACATTTGATCAATTGTAACTATCTTCCCATTAAATGGAAAGCATACAACGCGGAATAGTGAAGAAGCTATGGCTTGCATACTGTACATCCAATTCCTAACCAGTAAGAGATTGTAGTCAAGAGGTGCATCAACCACTTCGACCTCTATCACAATGGTATTTCCTCCCAAATGGACCTTAAGGGAAGGAAGGATCATGTACGGCCTAAATGATCTCCCATCAAAACCAGTTAACATGGTACTGGATTTAGACAACTCAGGGGAACCTAAACCCTTCCAACATGATAAAGACATCACAGAAGTAGCAGTGCCTTCGTCAATCACAGTGCGCTTGACGATCATGTTGAGAAATTCTACATGAATCAAAAGAGACACATAGTAAGGAAAGCAAGGCTAAAGTCCTACGCTTTCAAATTTAATCACGGAGGAAGAATTATCATCATTCACACCAAGGGAATAAAGAAAATCCTTCCTTTGTGAAGGACAACTCTGAAGTACTTCTAGTATAGACATCACACAAGGAGTGTGGCCCAAATCCTCAACAACAGAGTAGTTTTGGGTGGCTTGTGCATTAGTATTGTGCCCCGAACACTTAAGGACTCCCTTAGGAATGCAAGGTGCAACTTTAGGTTTATCCACGGGTTTTTCAATATGCAAAGGAGTTCCTGGTGGATCAAGTTCATTTCCTAGGTTGGGTTGTGATGAACCATAGTCCTTCGCATGGGTCACAACCTTCATAGCACGCACCATGTTAATGCAACCGTGACCACTACCCTTCGGTGGATCTTGATCACCAATAGATTGATCATGGGTCCTCAAATTCATGTGTTGATTGTGAGGTAAAGGGTTAGTCAGCACAGCTGGGCCCTACGCTAAGAATCTTGAGGCTTCATCGATACGAGGGCACAAGTAAGTGAGGTGATCGTCCTTACACAACTTGCAAGGAAGTTTAACCTTACATTTAGGTTGCTTGTCTCCCCAACCATTATGATCATTCTTGTCATTAGTATTAGCATTTTCATTCCTATTCCCACCCTTATGATTATTCTTACCCTTCTTTCTATTCCTTCCAGGTTGTTGGTTACCCTTCTGGTCTGACAATTGTACCAAAAGCACACTTGCCGTTTGGGTGGATTGAGATGAAGCCATGGCTTCTCCCGGAGTAGATTGGTTGATTGAAAATTGTTTGACCTATTGTACAATTGAATCTCCAAGTTTAGCACTCGCACAACCAACAATGCCATCGGCATGTGGTCTAGGTTTAATTTTGGGGTCGAAACTAGAATGCGGAGCATTGGGAATGATCTCATATAACAAACCGGATTGATCATAAATCAAATCTAGTTCCCGCACCCTAAAAATGGCTTGTTCCTCATTTTGCACTCCGGATGTAGAAACATTCTTCACTATATAAGGAAATAACGACTTAAGGAACCATTCAAGGAGGAATTATGGTGGTATAAAGGCTTTAATCAACCTCTTCCATCTACGCCACTCTTGGATATGGTTCGAGATATGCATGGATTTATCCTGCTGAAATGTCGACAAGAGTTCCGTACCAAATTCGTAACGCACTAGTAGCTGGAAGTGGTTAAGAAAATTCATCGCTAGGTCATCAAACAAAGTGAATGACCCCCTAGGTAACTTTATATACCATTTCATGGAAGGCCCTGTAAGGGTGCGTTGAAATAGCCTTAAACGGATCGAATCTTGGTGTAAGGAATTTGAAGAGTACCATAGGTGAAAGGTAGTAACATGTTTGCTCGGATCCTCTCCCAGTTTTCCCTCAAATTTGGGTATGCCTGATGGAAGCTTAGTAGGGATAGGAGGCCAAGCCAGGTCATGAGATACAGGAACATTTGTCAATCGTGACAAGTCAGGAAGATTTAGCGTTGCGAGGAAAGGGAGCCTAGGATGAGTAGGTTGGTGCACAGCTCCCTGATAGTTTTGATTCAAATAGGTCTGATTACCATAACCACCATGGCCTTGACCATAGTGCCCTCCTTCCATTTGACCCGTGTAGGGTGGCATGGAAGCACCATAGTGTGGTGTACCTTGACTATTCGGGGCTACAAAGCCGTAATTTGGAGAGTAAGTGGGTTTTTGATACATGTATCCATAAGGTGAAGAAACCCGTCCATACTGCAACCCATAATAAGGTACATAAGTCATCGCATGAGATGTCCCATGAGATACTCCGTAAGTAGGAATATATGCTCCGGAAGTAGGAATATACACTCTGAAAGTAGGAATATACATTCTGGAAGTAGGAATATATGCTTCGAAAGTAGTAACATGAACTCCCAAAACAACAGGCAGTACTTGAACCTGAGAAACAACTGTTTGAGTAATAGTATTATGGACATGACTCGTAGCAACATTCTGGCCTGAAGGACCACATGAATGAGGTGGAGGGTGAACATTTGAAGAACTAGGGACAGACGATGAAGGGACCTGTGAAATTATGTATGTGTTGTTCCCTATAGTCACTCATCTTGGATCTGGTATCTATATAGGATCACTAACCCTAGGCCTATGATCCGTAGGACCTCAACTTGTGTGCATTAAAATTTTGTTGTAAAATAATGCATGCAACAGGTTAATTAATGGGGAAGAATTAACAGAAATTAAATGCTCATAATGGAAAACAACACTGACAAACAGATGCAAAGAAGAAAACATAGAAACAGAGAGTCATAAACAGAGGTTGATATTGGAGTTCACCCTCTTCATTGGGCTATGTCTCCGGGTCCCTTTCCAATGGGAACCGATCCAATTAATCGCTTTAAAAAGGTACAAATGGGTTCTGGCATCAACTTCAGCAACTGTAAAATAGAATGCTGGATAGAAAGTCTTCAAGACTCTTCCCTGTGAAATTACAATCTGGTCTTCAAAAGACCCAAAATGTAACATAGAATACAGTCGACTCTAATACAAGCAGCAATCTCGAAACTATAGCAAAACTCTCCAAGCCTCCCAGAACAGAGAAACATTGTACTGCACTCTGAACGAACTCCTCTAATCCTCCCCCTTCACTGGTCGCCAGCCTCCTATATTTAAGCCTCATAAGTAACGGATTTGCCTTCTTCTTTCACACAACTGTTACCATATGTTTAACGCTGAATCATGCCATTCGGCCAAATCACGGCTCAAGCGTTTAACGTTCCCTATCCCCAATAGGCTGTTCATCTCCTTATCAACATTAAAATCATATGCTAAAAACTGAACCAAAGAACCACAAAACATTACCAATGTGTCTGTTCCATTCCCTGAAATGTGGAATCAAAACTATGTACCAAACTACAAAAACCATTTTGAAATGTCCCCGCGTGAATGCATTCCTGAGTATTTGAGTCGAAAGTTTTAGTCATCTGCGCTTCCGCCATTGTGGAAGTGGATGTCCTTGGGACCTCCAATATTTTTCTCCGATGAACTCTGTCTCAATCGACTGTCATCGGGTTTTCCATTAGGACTTCTTGTCTCTAAGTCTTTCGCTGTGGAGGCTCCTTACTGCTCTAACTTCCGATCCGTTCTGAACGTCCTTTAATTTTTCGCCATTGCGGAAGGAAGAAGTTCTTGTGAGCTTCGACATTGCGGAAGGAAGAAGTTCTTGTGAGCTCGGACGTTGTGGAAGGAAGAATTTCTTGTGAGCTCCGACGTTGTGGAAGGAAGAATTTCTTTTGACCTCCGATGTTGTGGAAAGAGATCTTCTTCCGACCTCTGATGCTTGTGTGTTTTTGCCATTTTTATTTTGCCCACCACTTCTTTGAACCATTGTACCATATTCATTTATCTTGGATCAGTGTAAATTTGAAAAGGAATAATCCACTGGATCATTCCTCCCCATTAGAGAGATTTTGGACCACCAAAAGCCTGAATTATTCTACAAGTAAGTGAAGGTACAGTTCCCTCACTTTTCCAATCTCCATCCATCTTGCTTTGCTAGGATGCATTCCTTTCAGCCCGACTCGAAGGTACTTAGCATTCCCCCTTCGTGAAGTCCTTACATTTCTGTCAAGAATAACATCATCCTACAACTCTCTCATATATTCAGGTGCCAAATCATCAACTAAAGGAATCTGTATGTTAATTTCCTCATCCGTGATCATAGGAGGCTCATACAATTTAAGATTCTCAACATTGATAACTGAATAAATTTGCATGTATGGAGGTAAATTCAAGCGAAAATCATTAGTACCGATCTTTTCCAAGATCTCAAAAGGACTATACCTGATAGGCTTAAGCTTTTTACCTGCACCTTTCATTCTTTCTTTGGTGATTTGTAACCAAACTTGGTCACCAACCTGAAATTGATGATCAATTCGATGCTTGTCATGCCTGGCCTTGTACTTTGCCTGGCTCTTCTCCAAATGTTCTTGAACTTCCTACTGCACTGCTTGGATTCTCTGAATGAACTTTAAAGCTTTATCTACATCATGATGTCCATCCACTGCATCTTTTCCAAAAGAGAAGTCCATTGGTGTTTTTGGCAGATAACCAAAACAAGTTTCAAAAGGAGATCTTTTCGTGGAAGAATGGAATGCATGATTGTAAGCATGCTGTATATACTGCAACTGCTCATCCCAAAGTTTACGATGTTTACTACAATATCCTCTGAGCAGCTGAACCACTGTTCTGTTTACTACCTCTGTTTGTCCATCGGTCTGTGGATGAAAAGTTGTACTTTTCTTAAGTTTAGTATCCATAAGCTCCCATAAAGTTGACCAGAATTTTCCCAAGAACCGGGAATCTCAATCAGATATAGTAGACATGGGAAGCCCAAAATGTACCCAAACATTCTGAAAGAACAGGTGAGTTGTTTGTTTAGCAGTGATCTGCTTGTTACATGGCATTAAGATACACATTTTGCTGAACCTATCCAAAACAACATATAGGTAATCATGCCCCTTTCTAGACATAGGTAGTCCCCCTACGAAGTCCATAGAAATGCTTTCCCAAGGACATGAATAAACTTGAAGAGGTGTGTACAGACCCAATTTCCTATTGCTAGGCTTACTTATTGCACACATAACACAACCTCTTATATATTTAGCTACAGTTTCTTACATTTGAGGCCAATAACAGTGATTATGCAATACAGATAATGTTTTACTTACACCAAAATGTCCTGCAATCAATGAACTATGTGCTTCTCGAATCACATGCACTCTTTCTTTCTCTAGAATACAAAGTTTACTGAGATGATACAAGAGTTGATTATGCACATAATAGTTCTCTTCCTATTTACCATGTATTAGTGATGCATATACTTTCTTAAAATCCTTATCTTCTGCATACTATTCAATATAACTTCCATGTGTTAATGAACTGTTTTGAAGAATGATTGAAGCATTTGTAGGAGGCCTTGATAACATGTCTGCTACTTTATTATGAATTCCCTTTTTGTACTTAATTATGAGATGAAACTGTTGTAAGAACCCCATCCATCTTAAATGCCTACTTTGTTGTATTTTAGTTTGAGATTGTAAATATTGAAGTGGCTAGTGATCAGTATGTATGACTTTTTATTTTCCCATGATATAATGTTTCCACTTCTTCACACTCTATACTAAATCATACAATTCTTTTTCATAGGTCGGATATTTACTTACAGTAGTAGAGAATGTTTCTGAATGGTAACAGACTGGCTTCATTCCTTGCATCAAACCGGCTCCCATGGCAAACCTGCTGGCATCGGTTTCGATCTCAAATGGCTGCTGCAAATCCGGCAATGTCAGAACTGGTGTTGTGCTAATCTTTTCCTTTAAAGTGTCGAAGGTTCTCCGATGCTTGCCTCCCCACTGGAAAATTTATTTAATGCTTGTCAGCGCATGTAATGGAGCAGCAATGGAAGAAAACCTAGAAATGAATTTCCTCCAATACTGAACCGCACCCAAAAAACTTCTGATTTCAGTAACGGTGTTAGGTCGTGGCCAATTTACAATGACAGCAACCTTGGTTGGGTCCACTCCTAGGTGGCCTCCACCAATAATATGGCCCAGATATACTAAAGAAGTTTTAGCAAACTCACATTTAGACATTTTTACATAAAGCCTTTCCTTCCTCAGTACATCTAAAACTTTCTTCACATGTACAATGTGCTCTTCCCAAGTTTTGCTAAACACAAGGATATCATCTAGATATACAATTACAAAATTATCAATGAATGAACGAAAGACATCATTCATGACCCGCATGAAAGTAGCAGGTGCGTTACAAAGCCCAAAAGGCATCACAAGCCATTCATACAAACTCTGTTTTGTTTTAAACGTTGTTTTCCAAGCATCATTCTCAGCAACACGGATTTGATGATACCCACTACACAGATCCAATTTTGTAAAGTAAGTTGCATGTTTCAATTGATCAAGAAAATCATCAATGCAAGGAAGAGGATACTTGTTTTTAATGGTGATTTTGTTAAGGGCCCTATAGTCGATACACATCCTCCAAGACCCATCCTTCTTCGGAACCAAGACTATAGGAGAGATGCAAGGAGAAGTGCTCCGCCGGATGACCCCCTTCTCAGTCAGCTCCTGAACCTGTTTCTTGATCTCCTCATTCTACATTACAGACATCCGGTACATGGCTATGTTCGGGAGTGGCACATCCTGCTGCAAATCTATCTCATGCTGGATCTCCCTCTTTGGTGGTAACCCTTTTGGATATTGAAACAAATAATCATTTCAATCAGTTCAGATTTCTGTTTACGATCACATCCCTCAAAAGATTTAGAGATCTCTTCATTTTTCATCTTAACCATCATTAACACAAAATTCTTACTAGCATTTACCATCCTCTTCATTTGTCCTGCAGAAACTATTGATAGGTTTGTTTTTGTCTTATGTGATCGTACAATATATTCCACACCATCTTTAAAAAGATGATACTTATTCTTCTCTCTATAAAAGACTGATTTTCGGTCATACAAATATGGACTCCCAAGTACAATTCCACAAATGTCAAGTGGTACTACATCTAGTTCTACCTCATCTATGAACCTTTCAGTAATTGCAAACTTCAATACACATTTCTTTGTAACTTGCAACTATGTATCATTAGTAACCCAACCAAGAGGATAGGGTTTTTCATGAGGCATAGTAACTAAATGCAATTTCTTAACCACTTCTTCAGATATCAAATTTACTTGTGGACCACTATCAAACAATGTATCAATCTTTGTGTGATTTGCAATGACATGAACATGAAACAGTGCACTTCTATTTTTATCATTTGAATTAGAAGTAGATGGAATATTTGTACTTGCACTAGAACTTGATTTTGCATCAATGGGAAGTGAGATACTTTTATCCTTACCCTGGATTTCGACAGCAGTCACCTTTGTTTCATCACTTGAGTCGGATCCCAAGTCTTGAATAATGGCTGCAGTAGCTTTTGCTTTTCCTTTATCATTGTTTCCTCCGTACTTCTTTGGCCTTAACTCCAGATGAAGTTTCCAACACTTAGAGACATCATGTCCCTTCTGATAGTGCAAACACGTAGGCTTTTCACCCTCTTTCTTAATAGTAGCCATATTCTTTTTCCCCTTATATTTACCTTTTGATTTGCTGTTAGATTTAAATGATTTCTTCACAAAAGTATCAGTAGCATGCTTACCCCTAGCTTCTAAATGTGTAGCTTGAACACACACATCATCCAAATTACTGGGGTTAAACATCAACAAAGTATGTTTCAAATAAGAATGCATGCCACCAATGTACTTAAGAAGAGTTTCCCGTGTATCTAATGAAACATTCAATGCAATAGCCTTCTTTCTGAATTCATGAGTATAATCTTGAATGCTTTGTCCTTTAGCTTGTCTAAACATTTTCCAACCCATGGTTAATTGTTGAATATGGCCTAAAGGATAAAATTGTTTCCTTAATACTTCAATGAATTCATTCCAAACTGAAATAATTTTACCATTCTTTCGAAGATCTTGCTGAGTCTTGCTCTCCCACCAAGTCAAAGCCATTCCACTCATCCTCAAAGTGTCCAATTAAATTCTGGAAGGGTCATCATTAATGCCCTGCACCCTGCAATATACTTCAAGTTGCTTGATCCAATTGTCTAATTTTTCAGCATCTAAATCTCCATTATAAATAGGTAATTCAAATTTTACATCCAATTTGAAATAAGGCATATTAGGACTTGCATTATTTGAATGAGAAGTATGAGAAGAAGAGAAAGTTTGATTAGTGTCAGGAGGATCACCATCACCTCCTACCCCTTTACCCTTTTCTTCCTTCTTCACTTCTGCATCTCTGGATGAAGATCCTTCTTTCTTCTTCATTTCTTCTTGCTCATCGAGTAGAATTTCCATAATGGCTTTCATGCTCATAAAATCCTCTAAAAACTTAGATTCAGAAATAACAGAGTTTTCCCGTTTGGTATGCCCTTCTTCTTCCCCTCGTGGATAAGACATGGTTCTTGAGAATGTTCTCCTAGAGCCAATCTCAGGATCTCCTTCAACTAATTCTCCTTCACCAACCTTTGACCTGGACCTGGTAAGCATTCACAAACTTGCACAACAGTCAACCAACTTTGATACCATAATATGATCCGTAGGACCTCAACTTGTGTGCATTAAAAGTTTGTTGTAAAAGAATGCGTGCAACAGGTTAATTAATGGGGAAGCATTAACAGAAATTAAATGCTGAGAATGGAAAACAACACTGACAAACAGATGCAAAGAATAAAACACAGAAATAGAGAGTCATAAACAGAGGTTGATAATGGAGTTCACCCCCTTCACTGGGCTACGTCTTTGGGTCCCTCTCCAATGGGAACTGATCCAATTAATGGCTTTAAAAAGGTACAAATGGGTTCTGGCATCAAATTCAGCAACTGTAAAATAGAATGCTAGATAGAAATTATTCAAGAATCTTCCTTGTGAAATTACAATCTGGTCTTCAAAAGACCCAAAATGTAACAGAGAATACAGTCAACTCTAATACAAGCAGTAATATTGAAACTACAGAAAAACTCTCCAAGCCTCCCAGAACAGAGAAACGTTGTACTGCGCTCTGAACAAACTCCTCTAATCATCCCCCTTTACTGGTCACCAACCTCCTATATTTAAGCCTCATAAGTAACAGATTTGCCTTCTTCTTTCACACAGCTGTTACCATATGTTTAAGACTGAATCATGCCATTCGTCCAAATCACAGCCCAAGCGTTTGACATTCCCTATCCCCAATAGGCTGTTCATCTCCTTATCAACATTACAATCATATGCTAAAAACTGAACCAAAGAACCACAAAACGTTACCAATGCGTCTGTTCCATTCCCTGAAACGTGCCATCAAAACTGTGTACCAAAATACAAAAACCATTTTGAAATGTCCCCACGTGAACGCATTGCTGAGTATTTGTGTCAAAAGTTTTAGTCATCTGTGCTTCCACCATTGCGGAAGGGGATGTCCTTGGGACCTCCAATATTTTTCTCTGATGAACTCTATCTCAATCGGCTGTCATCGGGTTTTCCATCGGGACGGCTTGTCTCTAAGTCTTCTGCCGTGGCTGCTCCTTATCACTCTGACTTCTGATCCATTATGAACGTCCTTTAAGTTTCCGCCGTTATGGAAGGAAGGAGTTCTTGTGAGCTCCGACGTTGCAGAAGGAAGAAGTTCTTGTGAGCTCCGACATTGCGGAAGGAAGAAGTTCTTCAGACCTCCGACGTTGCGGAAAGATATCTTCTTCCGACCTCCGATGCTTGTGTGTTTCTGCCATTTTTATTTCGCCCGCCGCTTCTTTGAACCATTGTACCATATTCCTTTATCTTGGATCAGTGTAACTTTGAAAATGAATAATCTGCCAGATCAACCTAGGAGGAATATGTGATGTAGCTTCCACCGCCAAGATGGAAGGTGCAATGTGACTTGTGCTCCCAAACCTCTCCACATGGTAAGGAATGAGAGTGCCCATAGGCATAGTTTTAGGCTCAAACTCAGACTCTACATGAAATGCCAAATCATGTGTGGGAAAACCAGACATACCATAACTAGTGCTCGCGGGTTCAAAATGAGTCTCGTCATCTTCCGGCATTCCATACCGGCGATGCGTCAATGGGGGATCGAACCTAGAGTAAGTAGGTCTATCATGAAAAGTACCTATCTCGGAAATTATAGGACCTAACTCAGTCAAATTAGGTGAAGGATCATAGGTAGGAGTAAAATCCCCATCTTCGACTTGAATGGGAGATGGTGGTTCAAGAATACCTTCAACATGGTCTCCCATTGTGTGTGAATCAATGTGCGAAGTAGTCCACCTCGACTATCTATCTCTCTCTCTCGAAGGAGGAGGAGATGTAGAAGGTGGTAGTCCTCCTAAACGACGAGAATAGCGAAGAGCTACACCCGAATCCATAATGACTCAAAAATAAATAAAAGACTCGACGAGAATGGCGAGGAGCCACACCCGAATCCACAATGACTCAAAAAAAATATAAAAGACTCTCTAATTACACAAACCCTAGGCAAGCTAATGTGCACAGAGCATGCACTAATAAAATATAAATCCAAACACAAGCAATCAAGGGTAGGATAAGTGAGCTCTCGAATGAAGTAGGTATGTCTCACCTAGGAGAGGCTTGAGACTCCCATACACAACAAGCGGAGGTACGTAACCAATTATTGTGTCCCTCAGCTTCAATGTGTAAAGCGACTGTGCTATCCAACCCCAACTTGGACGGGACACCCACATAATAACCCCTATAGAGTACCCCCTCGATATCCTAGGTCAAGCCACTAAGGTCACCTCAATATAATCAATGCTCAGGCAGACAGTCACATGAGAGATTGATAGTCCTAGAAATATCTCCAGTGCTACTCAGTTATGACTAGGGGTCATCCCAATTAATAACCACTCACACTGCCTTGTGCTTAACTCCCTTTTGAGAGGAGGATCCTGAGAAACACTGGTTATACCAAGGAATTTCACACACTCACCTGGACAGACACATACATGTTGTTGTTTAGTGGTCTTGGAGAATTTACTCACAATGAACTATTCCAAGACCATAAAACCTAATATTGTTGGTGAACCCTATCAAATAAAATAGTGTAGTTCATTTTAATTAAGCGTTGATTTTAATTGCCTTTATTACTCAAAAGAGGTATACAGTCGTGCAACTAATGGTGTTATGACACAACATGAAGCAAAATGCACACCTAACAATCAATGCAAATGCATTGTGTCCATGAAAAACAGGGTATGCTACTATGTGAAATGCATAATTTTCTTCAAATGATAAATGCAAGCTTTCCTATATGTAATCCTGACTAATACTTCAAAGCAAATCTAGTGCAAGTACTATGCAAAATGCAAGATGTAATGCATAATGATAATCAAATATTTTTGGATTTTTTGAAATGAAAATGAGATATTAAAGCAAAAGAATGGTTCTACAACCCCCAGACTCTACAAGCACACTCAAGCAGCACTAAATCAAAGTACTAAGTTAAAAGAAATTTAATGCACTAATCCAAAAACAAAAAATAAAAAATGCAATGACAAAAACATTCTTCAAAAAATAAATTTTACCCTAAAAAAAGATGTCTCTAGTCAGAAACAGAGGTGTATACGGACTCTAGCAGTATCAAAGGAGACTCAGCAATCATCCAAATTCACCCAGCAACAATCAATCTTCTTCTGGAAGGAAAAACTAAGGGCATACGCGACTGTTCGCAGTAAACCCGCATGTGTACACAGAAATAGCAATGAAACCCACGTATATACGTGACTGTGAGTTAAAAACTCACGTACAAAAAGAAATGTGCATAAAAATAAAGGCAAACAGACAAGCTGAGACAAAATTCACACCAATCAAACACTACCAAGAAAACATGCCCCCATACCTGACACAGAAATAGAGAAAAAAGGAGCAATTCAAAGTCATTGAATGCCAATAGAAAACCCCCAAAGGACAACTACTAGGAACTCCCTAGTAGAGTCACCAATTCTGTTATGGAGAGAAATTCCTATGGCTTGGGGTACCACAACAGACAGCTTGACTCCAGAAATCAGTCCTTTCCAATATGCAAGAGAAATCAAATATCTAACACTAAAGGATCAGACCTCGTACCTTATTCCGGATGGTTGAAGTAGATCCCCGTTGAGCTTTCCAACTTCACCTTGAATTGATAAATCACTTCATCAACAACAAGTAAACAAGACAAGTATACTATATATATTGGTGTTAGATCTACTCTAGCATATATAATCAACAATGTATAAGCATTTGAAATCATCCATGGATAAAATATTCATTCAAACATACATTATTGGATAGGAAAATATATTCCTATTAATATAAAATCAGAGATTACAATGAATACAACCTATGTCAGCACGTCTGCAAATCGGAGAAACTAAATCCCCCACTTGGGCCTCCACCACCTCAATCCTCCATCTCTCGATAGCAAGCTCACAAGCAAAAGGAAATATTGGGAAGAACACCAAAGTGCTCTAAGGGACAAAGGGATGCATACTCAAGAACAAGTTTCGGCAAGAATGGACTATAGTTTTTTTGCTCTCAATTCTCTTATGCCTTCAATGTATCTAAAGGGATCCTTATATAGCTTTTCAATGGGGTAACGAAAGGTCAAATTCGAGCGATCTCAAGGCATATAGAAGGCCAGGAGACAAGTGAGTCAGATCCATGTCAAGGAAAACTCCAAAAGGATTTGGATTTTGTACACATCCCGATGTACACAGTTTTAGGGGTCGAACCCGCGTATATACGCAATAAGGGGTTTAAAAGTAATGTATAGCCATTTTCACATGTTTTTAGGGATGGTCTAGGAAAAAAAAAAGGACAAAAATGGTCCAAGGGGTCTAAGGAGTCTGCAAAGGGACAGGGGAAGGCCATACAAGTGTGATTCACCTGGTGTGATAAAATCAGCTATAACAAATATTGACTAAAATTAGAGAGCATTCAACCTTTGAGGGTCGACTTGCTCATCTCTCATGTAAACTATATATATCAATCTCTGAATAAAGAGCAGAGTTAGTTAAAAGAGAGTTAGAGAATTATTTTGTTAAGTAGTTCATAGTTTTCATAAACGTTGTAATTATGTTTCTGAATTTGAATAAAGAGATGTATGCATTACTGTTGAAGATTGTGTTTGAGCAGGACTTAGAAGAAATCACCCTTAATTGTTGAGAGGGCCTCTCATCAACCAGAGGTTCATTTCTTTTTTTAATTCAGTTCTTTCTTTTCTGTTTTAGCTAGTCTAGTTTAATTTCCATTTTTTTTTAATTAGATAATAGTAAATGTTATTTTATTTCTTGTATTGCATTAGCTTAGATTTATTTTAGTAGTTAAACAAGTAGATGCATGCATAGATTTGCTTTCATTCATTTGTTTCCAGTCATTTTCTTTCAGTTATTTGCTTTCAATTATTTCATTTACAGTCATTTCATTTGAGTATTGCTTTTAGTATGATTATTTCCAAACATATAAAATAGTTTGCTTCCATTTCAATTCAGTCTTGTTTATTTATTTCTTGTTATGAATTTGCTTATATGAAATAGTTTGCTTTCATTTAGATTCACTTCTGTTTATTTATTTCCTACCATGAACTTGCTTAGGTTAATTTTCGGTCTGTTTAAATTAATTTCTAGCTTACTAATTAGTTTAATATGCAATGCTTTCTTTTTGTTTAAGAGTTAGTTTGAAGTTAATTTGTTGATTAAATAGGTTTGTTTATTGATTCCATCCATTAGGTTTAGATATGCATAACTTCAGCTGAATAATTAGTTCATTTAGGTTAGTTTTTACCATTTTCAACTGTACGGACTACCATTTGAACCTTCTATCCAGTCTGCCATTCATCCACCCATTACAGATCTACTGTTCAGTCTGTCATTTAACCCTTGGTTCTATTTTTAGTGTTTTTTATGTATTTTAATATTGTTTCTAGTTTTGTTTTGTCAATATTTGGATTATGTTTGTAGTTAGTAGTTTTATTTAAGCATTACAATTAAAGTTTGACTGTTTTAGGTTATTGATTAAGGTTTTATTATTCTCATTTTATTTTATTTTCACCTTAAATTAAATATGGATTAAGCTGTTCTTATTTCTTGAATATTAAACACTGAATTCGTTTTATTGTTGTTTTACGTCATGGTTATCTTTGTTTGCATATAGAGTTTAGGGTTAGATGTATTATTTTTAAGAGGAAGTTGGATTATTTGTAATCATAGGAATCATTCTTGTTTTTGGTATGTATTTATTGAATAATAGAGTTTAAATATCTTTATTAAGTTTTCTACTCGCTTTTTCAGTTTTCTATTCTTTGTAAGATTAAGGAGTAGTTAGTTGGTTATTTGTTAGTTCAATTGTTATAATTCCTTTTATGTATGAGTTAGTGTCTAAAGTTATAAGTATTATTGTGTATATATTTATTTTAGTAGCTGTTTAAAATTTGATACTCCAGTCCAATCTGATTATTCATATAGTCTTAGGAGTTTGACTTGGTTTTTCATTTTGAAAGATATTTCGATCTTTTGTTTATTAAAATATCTGCATGACACCCTAGGAGATTTTTTTTACCTTCACATATATTTTGTATCAACTCTAAGCCTACAAACTCGGTCGATCAACTCTAAGCCTACCTTCGCATATATTTTCCCTCTTTTCCTCACTTAGATTTATTTTTACGCATTATTTGAGTTACATTATTGTATAGGGTAACCTATGGCATTAGTTGCCGGGGCCCTAGCATTTCATGCACTTTATGTTTCTACTTCTCCTGAGTATGGCTTAAGGGGGGGTGTTGGAGACATTTACCCACCATGCACACTTAATTTGGTCAATTTGGCCTTGTTAAACCAATATCCTAAGTTTTATTGACTTAATTGGCATCAGAGGAGAACTATATGACATCAGCATGAGCACACCCATGCCTACCTTCAATCAAGGAGGCCAACTAATCCTTCTCCTTCATTTAGGGAGGCCAACTAGAGCATTACTAGAGTGATATAAGTATCATAAATGCACCTAATTACTAAGTGACGGTTACAATCAGTTAAGCTGAGTGGTGAAGGAACCTCCATTCACTATATTGATTATTTTATTAATATTTAATGAACTAGAGTCAACAGGGGCACCTCCAACCACCTCTGATGGCCAGTTTGAGTTCAGTTAACCTCATTGGGGTTCATTGGAGTTAATGATGTGCTACCATTTGTTAGTTGGCATGCAGTGAAATGTGTCTGAGCTACTTTCAGTTAGACTCAGTCATTCATTGCACTTTGAATTTAGTTAGGACTCAGTTGACTCAATCGTCATTGATCAGTTGGTTAACTAGTGTGTTTATTGTGGCTTACAGCTAGTTAAGCTACACCAACTCATTCAATTTGAATGTCCTCCTTGGGAATTCGAATTGCCTTGGAATTCATGCATATTACATGATCATTGTATTGTATTCATTATTCATTGATTATACAGAGCTGCAACATTCCATTGCAGCACCATTTTGCCAATTTTATGCATATTTGTCTGTATTCTTTATGAGATTGTGTTTTCAGTTCCTAGACCACTCTAACAAATTAATATGTTGGAGAGATTTACCCACCATGCACACTTAATTTGGTCAATTTGGCCTTGGTAAACTGCTATCCTAAAATTTATTGACTTAATTGGCATGAGAGGAGAACTATATGACATCAGTATGAGCACACCCATGCCTACCTTCACTCAATGAGGATAACTATGCCTTCTCCTTCATATGGGGAGGCCAACTGAAGCACTCCAGGAGTGATTTGAGTGTCATAAATGCACCTAATTGCTAACTGATGGTTACAATGAGTTAATTTGAGTGGAAAATGTGCCTCCATTCATTATATTGATTATTTTATTAATATTTAATGAACCAGAGTCAACAGGGGTGCCTCCAACCACCTCTAATGGCTAGTTTGACTTCAGTTAACCTAATCAGGGTTCATTGGAGTTAATGATGCACTACCACTTGTTGGTTGGCATGTAGTGACATGTGTCTAAGCTACTTTCTATTAGACTCAGTCATTGATTGCACTCTGACTTCAGTTAGTACTTAGTTGAGTCAATTGACACTTTATAAGTTGGTTAACTAGTTTGTTTACTGTGGCTTATAGTCAGTTAAGCTACACCCACTCATTCAATTCGAATGAACTCCTTGGGAATTCAAATTGTCTTAGAATTCATGCATCTTGCATGATCATTGTATTGTAATATTCATTATTCATTGATTATACAAAGCTGCAACATTCCATTGCAACACCATTTTGCCAATTTTATGCATATTTGTCTGTATTGTTTATGAGACTGTGTTTTCAGTTCCTAGACCATTGTGAAAAATTAATATGGTATCAGAGATCATGGTGGGATGAAGCTTAGATCTCTCAAAAACAAGGTTTTTGATAGATCTTACATGAAAAATTGAACAAAAGCTCAAAATTCCAGCACTGCACTAGAAGCCAAGGCTTACCACTTAATACCCCAAGTAAAGGAATTGTTGATCAAGCTTGCTTAATCAACTATGATAGGTGTGATGAAAGCCTAAAATGTACAGGTTGTCCAACCTTATGGTGCCCCTTTTGTTGTGATTTGCAGGTTTTAATAGGTAAAATCATTCACTCCAGCAGTTTGAAATGGTTTCTTCAGTAGAACTCTTGACTTCGTTCAATTTACATTCATGGAAAGGAGACATGGAGATCTAGCTACATGCCAGAGGACTCTATAGGGTCACTATGGACACTGAAGAAGATCATGCTTCTATGGTAAACATAGCTAGATTCTTGAACAAGAAAGATGAAGCATTCTAATTCTTGTGCCTCTCTGTTTCCTGGGATCTTATTTTCCATCTCTCGGGATTGAAGACTCCAAAGGAAATTTGGGAAAAATTGGAAACCCTGTATGGAAAATAGGATGATTTGAGAGTATAATAGCTTTAAAACAAGTTGATGGCTGTCCAGCCTTCCAAATTCGAGACCTTAAATGATTTTTTCAAAAAGGTCAAGCACATTGTCTTACTGTTGAAGCAATGTAAGGTGAAGGAGGATGATTAGCTCATCCTCGCCATACTCTCCAAAATTGGAGCTGATTATTTAGTGTTTATCTCTACATTCCATGCAGGGAATATCACAACCCAACCCCTCAATGGAATATGCCTTCACTCAATGCCTTCATTGAGTCCCTAACAAGTGAACATGATAAGATTGTCTAGATGGGGATCATCAGATCCTCCCATGATCAAGCCCTCTATGTCTTGGGGCCCAAATATCTAAAGGGTAAAGGAAAGCAGTAGAAGAACCCAAAAACAAAATTTGAAGCTCCTAATCCTAAAGTTGAAAACCAGCAGCATGAAGAGCCTTCCGGCTCAAAGAAGAACAAAGGAAAAGGGCATCATGGAAAGGAAAAAGTCAAGTGTTCTTACTACGGGAAGGGCTTCCACCCTGAACATGCCTGCATGAAAAATAAACTTGATGAAGCTACTTCTATTCTTGAGAAAAATAACTTCAATATTTCGGAAAGCTTTCGGAGGAGAGATCAATGAGATTGGGAACCACAACATGAAAGAGGTCATGCCCTCATGGAAAGCACTTTGAAGTCCAAAGAACTCTTGATAGATTCTGGAGCTTCAAAACACATGATGGCTGAAAGATATTCCTTTTCATCTTTGGAGACTGACAAATCCATTCCCATCCACATGGGAGATGACTCCACAATCTTGTCCGAAGGACAAGGTACTATAGATCTTCAACATGGTTATTTTTCCAATGTTTTGTATGTACCATATCTTGCATAAAAACTCTGAAGTGTTTATCAAATGACACATACGAGAGTGCCCAAGAGTGTCTCCTTTATCCCAGATGATCTATAGATCATAGAACTTGCATCTAGAAAAATTGAAGCAAAATGCATTGCAAGCCATCATGCAAAAGCCTACGATTTCTCCCATTTTTTGGCGGATGCAAAGCCCACCGCATTGCTGACTCGTGGAAATGAAGTTAGTAGATTGTGTCCTGAGAGGTTCAGCCATTTGAACTTCAAATACTTGCAGAATTATAGAATAATTCTATGGTTGAAGGCCTTCCGGTCATCAAAGCTACCATTGGAATGTGCAAGGATTTGTTGTTGGAAAGCACCCTGAGCATAAGTTCGATCGAGGGAAGGAAAGCTGATCATCATGCATCTTGGGACTGATACATTTTGATATCAGCGGTCCCATGCCTATCACATCCATGAATGGATCAAGGTACGTTTTTACTTTCTTTCATGACTTTTCCAGATACACATGGGTCTTTTTTATCAAAAAGAAGTCGAAAGTATTGGAAATATTCACTGAATTGAAGGCCTTGATTGAGAATGCATCTGGCCAAAAGATCAATATATTGAGATATAATAATGGTGGGGAGTATTTCAGTAATTATTTACTACATATATGTTCCCAAATTGGTATTTAGATCCAGCATTTAGTCCCCTACACTCACCAGCAGAACGGTGTAGCGGAGAGGAAGAATTGGTCTCTCAAGGAGATGACCACCTATATGTTGGAATCAAAGAAGTTGGCTGAAAATTTGTGGGCTGAAGCCGTGCATGTTTCATAATATATTTAGAATAGAGTTCCACACTCATCCATGAAAGGGAATACCCCTTTTTAAGCATACTTTGGACACAAGCCGGATGTGTCGAATCTGCGGGTGTTTCGGTCCACTGCATGGGCCCGAATTCCACTTGATAAAAGGAGGGCTTTGCAACCACAAAACATAGAATTTGTATTTATTGTATACCCTAATGAATAAAAAGGTTTCAAGCTTCTATATATCAAAACAAAACAGATCATCATTGAAATAGGTGTCAAGTTCGATGAGCGTCTTCAGGAGGTAGAACTAGTTAAGTAGAAAATTGCTGAATTTCATTCCTATTATACTAAATATTTGGATGATGTAATTGGGGGTGATGACCCTCATTTGGATCATATTATTTTAGATATATGTGTGTAGAAAACATCATATTCTAAATCAGAACCTGAATTACAAAATCATCTCCCAACTTGGGCCCGACAGACACTCTCCTCGGCAGGAGATAACATTGGAAATCTGGATGATCCAAGGAGAACCCGGTCTGATTTCCAAAGAGAAGGTATTGTGCTCTCTTGTCATAATTATTTTCCATATGAATATTGTTATTTGATGATAATTTTAGACCCTAATTCTTACTACCATTCTCATAAATATCCGCGATGGCAATTTTCCATGGATGATGAGATGAATTCTATTCAGAAAAACACCACTTGGGAGCTAGTTTCTCTTCCTCCGAGAAGGAAATTGGTTCAATGAAAGTGGTTGTTTTGCACTAAGGTTGCTGCTGATAGAAGCACCAAAAAATATAAGTCTAGTCTAGTAGAAAAAGGTTTCTCCCAGGTCCAAGGTGTGGACTACCATGAGACTTTTGCACCAGTTGCAAAAATGGACTCCATCTGCCTAGTTTGGCAATTTCTACATCAAAGAACTTGGAAGTGCATCATATGGATGTTAAGTATTAATTTATGCATGGATATATTCATGGGGAGATATACATGAAGCATCCTCAGGGCTACATTTCTGATCCATCTTTGGTTTTCAAGATAAAGAAGTCACTATACGGGTTAAAACAAGCCCCAAGAGAGTGGTTTTCTGAGATGGATGTTGATGTATATGTAAATTCGGAATGTATTCTTCTATGTATTCTATGTATTGTAACCTGATGGTTATTTCGGGATGTTTCTATTATGCATTTGAGTCATGTGGTCATACCCTGATGTTCCGATCAGGAGGATTAATAATGTAATCAAGTCATGTCAAGTCATTAGGTAAGTCCCCAGTGTTTCGGGGCACTTGAGTTATTATACACTAATTAAGGTGTAGGCTCGAGTAGTAATTATTAGGGTTGAGCCTATGTGTGAAATGGAAACTTAAGTGAACAGACTAATATAAATAGAGAGGGTGTGTCTCTCTATTTATCACTTGTGACTAACATCACTTGCTCTCTCAAGTGTGGCGCACCTTTGGAGAAGGAAATACTTTGGCTTGACAGAAGACAAAAGGCTGTTGTTGTGTTGGGAGGTTATCTTACTGTTTTGGTTTTCACATCTTGTGGTGATACTATCTTAGAGGAAGTTGAGGGGTTTTCTCCATTTGTGGTTTCCCCTCCTAAAATATTTGTGTCTCTTGTCTCATGTGATGTGCTTATGTTATTGTTGTACTTGTTATTCTCTTAGTGAAAAGATCCTAACATAATGCTAGCTTAAATGTTGAAAAACTAACATGGTATCAGAGCTAACCTGAGAAGAAGACACTGTGCAGCTACGAAGGCTAGGGATTCCTTGTTTTTGTATATTTCTCCACTATTTTTCAGCAAAAGTAATGTGGACTTACTCTCCTACCTAGGGCGCATCTTTCTGTCGAAACAAAATTCAATTCGGAGGATTTTCAGTTTTGGACCTGTCACTGGGGTCGGAAATTAGGGATTTTTATTGAAGAGGATTTTTTCAGTGAGCCTAGGCCTGGATTTTTATCCTATCCAAAATCAAAGTTAGGAACAAGTTTGAAGTCATTTGGATGGACAAAACTCCAGAAAAGCAAAACCCTAGTTGCTCCTGAACCAGCTCTACAGGATTTCAGCTCAAGCTTCAGATTTGACATCTTGAACCTGGTAAGATCTAATATCTTTTGTATTTCCATTTGAGGTTCTTATTTAAAGATGTCTCATCATACCAAGCTTGATGAAAAGCTTTAGGGGGCTGATAACTTCCGAGCTTGGAAGTATATAATCTCCCCGGTCCTGGAAGAGAATGAACTAGACTCCTACATCCATGAGGAGGTTCCAGTTCCAGAGGGAGATGAGGAAAAATCTCTCCATAAGAAGAAGATGGTTATGGAAAAGAGGATCATTGCTGATTCTATTAAGGATCATCTTATCCCTCAGGTGTCCTCTCTCAAGACACCTAAAGCTATGTTTGATGCCCTAACAAATTTGTTTGAAGGAAAGAACATAAATCGGAAGATGACCTTGAGGAACCAATTGAAGAATGTGAAGATCCAGAATGCAGAATCTATCCAGTCATACTTCACAAGGGTTTATCAAATCAAGGAATAATTAGAAGCTGTTGGTGAAGAAGTGGAAAATGCAGAGATTGTCATGACTACTTTGAATGGCCTCCCTAGGTCATGGGATGCTTTCATTCAAGGTATCTGTGCTAGGAAGAAGTTGATCAAATTCAGTAGGCTTTGGGAAGAATGTTCTCAAGAAGAAGCTTGAATTGCAGCCCGAGAAGAAAAGATGGGAAATGAAGATCAAGCCCTCACAGCTCACTCCAAGAAGGAAAGAAGAAAACATCATTACCCCAAAGGTAAGAACTCTCATCCTAAAAGAGATCTATCTAGATTAAGATGTTATACATGTGATGAGATAGGACACTTTGCAAAAGACTGTCCTAAGAACAAAATTCACTTTCATAATAAGAAGGGGAAAAAAAGAAGACATCATGCTCATGCTGCAGAGGATGATGAACCATCCAAGAAGAAATCCAGATATGAAAGTGAAGATTTTTCAAGCGAGGATGAATATGTTTTGATATCAGCTCTCACAGGTAACATTACTCATGGTAGTGATGATTGCCTTATAGATAGTGGAGCTTCCAAACATATGACAGGGTTCAAGGAATCTTTTATGAGACTATTAGAACATGAATCACCTCACAAGGTGAAATTAGGAGATGACTACCAATATCCAATAAAAGGTAGTGGGGAATCTTCTTACAAGCTGGACTCTGGTAAGTCTCTAACAATGAAAGAAGTATTGTTTGTTCCAGGACTTAAGAAGAATATTCTATCCATTTCAGCATTGGATGCAAAAGGAATGCAGGTTGCATTCATAGACGGACAAGTCATCATGTGGCCCAAAGGAAAGACTATCGATGATGTGGTAGCGATTGGAGAACAAGAAGGAGGCTTGTATAAATTAAAGGGACATCTAGAACAAGCCTTGATCCATGATTCAGTAGAGCCAAATGAACTTTGGCATAGAAGGCTTGCACATGTGCATTACAAAGCACTACCTATTGCAAGCAAAGCTGTTGAAGGTCTTCCAGAATTCCAAGCAAAGCATGATGGAGTTTGCAAAGGATGTGCGAAAGGGAAGAATACAAAGAAGACATTTCCTAGCAGCGAAAGCAAAGCCAAAGGCATTCTAGAAATCATCCATTCTGATGTATGCGGTCCAATGTCATCAAAATCACTAAGCGGGTATGCATACTATGTTTCTTTTATTGATGATTTTTCTAGAAAGACATGGATTTATTTTATGAAGAACAAAGATGAGGTATTTAGCAAGTTCAAGGAATTCAAAGCCTTGATCGAGAACCATAATGAAAAGAAGATCAAGACCATTAGATTAGATAATGGTGGGGAATTCACTTCAAATGAATTCAAGGAGCTATGCAAAGAATCAAGGATTAAGAGGGAGTTGTCCACTCCTTATAATCCACAATAGAATGGGGTTGCAGAATGGAAGAACAGAACTATCATGGAAGCTACAAGAGCTATGCTTCATGATCAAGATCTACCTATGCATCTTTGGGCTGAAGCTGCTAGAACAGTAGTCTATGTACAGAACTGTACTCCACATAGAGTGCTCGAAAATAAGACTCCTGAAGAAGTCTTCTCTGGCAATAAACTAGAAGTCAGCCATCTCAGAATATTCGGTTGTCCAGTGTACATACATATTCCAAAAGAGAAGAGAACAAAATTAGATCCTTCAGGAAAGAAGGGCATATTTGTAGGATACTCTGAAAGCTCGAAGGCCTACAAAATCTACTTTCCAGGATACAAGAATATCGATGTCAGCAGGGATGTAACATTTGATGAAGACACAGCTTACAACAAATTCAGAAAGAGACCTACTGAAGAACCTGAAGAAGCAGAAGCAGAAGCATCCAGGATCCGTGATACAGTCATGAATGAAGAAGCTCAAGAAGGAGATCGCGAGTTTGAAGAACCACAAAGACCAGTAGATCCACCATCAGAGAAGAATCCTCATAAGAGGAAACCTGCTTGGTTACGTGAACTTATCCAAGGTGCAGAAAGATTTGGGGCTCCAGAAGAGAACCACAGAGAAAGAAAGAGAACCAGATCAAATACCGGGTATGTAGCTTTACTATGTGATTTCATTGATAAAGAACCTTCCAGTTATGAAGAAGCAGCAAATCAGAAAGAATGGAAGGATGCTATGATCAAAGAATATCAATCGATCATGAAGAATGATGTTTGGGATGTTGTCCCAAGACCAAAAGGGAAGTCAGTTGTCACTTCCAAATGGATCTACAAAATCAAGCATGCTGCGGGCAGTAGCATTGAAAAGTACAAGGCAATATTTGTGGCTCGAGGATTCTCTCAGAAAGAGGGAGTAGACTATGAAGAGACTTTTGCACCTGTAGCCATATACACTTCCATCAAAACAGTACTTACTCTGGCTGCAGTGACGAAGTGTAAGATACACCAGATGGATGTCAAGACTGCCTTCTTGAATGGTGTAGTGGAAGAGGAAGTGTATGTAGAATAGCCACTCGGTTTTGAGACATATGACAGAAAGTCTCATGTGTGCAGATTGAAGAAATCCCTGTATGGTTTGAAACAGGCACCTAGGACCTGGTACGGCAGGATTGACAGCTTTCTATCCAGTTTAGGCTTTACTAAAAGTAAAGTAGATTCCAACCTTTACTACAAGGTTGAAGATGGAAACCCAGTGATACTTCTACTGTATGTAGATGATTTATTTGTGACAGGTACAGATGAGTTGATTGTTGATATGAAGAGAAAGCTTGCTGCTGAGTACGAGATGAAGGACTTGGGAATGATGCATTACTTCTTAGGCATGGAGGTGTGGCAGAGTACAGATGGAATCTTCCTTGGACAAGGGAAGTATGCAGTAGAGATCCTGAAGAGGTTCGGGATGATGGACTGCAAGGCCATGCCTACACCTATGGCATCAAACCTGAAGCCATTGAGTGATACTACTTCAGATTCGGTTGATGCTACGATATATCGTTAGATGATTGGGTCATTGATGTACTTGATGAAAACGAGACGAGATATTTGCTTTGCTGTGAACACCTTGAGCCAATACCTGATAGATCCGAGAAGTGTTCACTTGATTGTTGCAAAGCATATTCTGAGGTACCTGAAGGGTACAATTGATTATGGGCTCAAGTATGATGCAAATCAGAAGATTAACCTGGAGGGTTATGTTGATTCAGATTGGGCAGGTAGTGCCATCGACAGGAAGAGTACTTCAGGATGTTGCTTCAGTATGGGATCAGGTGTGATCTCTTGGTTTAGCAGGAAGCAATCCTATGTGGCACTAAGTACAACTGAAGCAGAGTATGTCGTAGCTTGTTCAGCTAGTTGTGAGGCAGTATGGCTGCGGAAGCTACTGTCTGATATATTTGATCTCCAGTTGGATGCTACTTGTATACACTATGACAACCAGAGTTGTGTGAAGTTGTTCGAGAATCCAGTGTTCCATGACAGGTCGAAGCATATTGAGATCAAATATCACTATATCAGGGATATGGTGCAGAGAGGAGCAGTGAAGCTCCTGTATGTTGCAATGGAGGAACAGATAGCTGATGTATTGATGAAGCCATTGGCTAGGATAAATTTCAAGTACTTCAGAGAGAGACTTGGTGTTCTCCAGATCGAGGCTTCCTCCCAGAGACAGTGTTGAGACCCAGAGCCATTCTGACATGGTGAGAGGATTGGTTCCTTCCATGGTCAGATGTAAGGGCTGAGACATTTCATCATGGTGAGAGGATTGGTTCCTTCCATGACTGATATGAGATTTATAGCCATTCTGACAAGGAGGTCAGATATAAGGGCTGAGCCATTCTGTTGAGGAGGACAGATATATGGGCTGTGCCATTATGTCGAGTAGGACAGATGTAAGGGAAATTTCCATTCTAGGAATGGAGGCACCTGGTCAGTTACCAGGATCATTTAGTGCAGGACTGTATAGCCATTACGATATGACAGAGGGATGTGTTCCCACTTGATCAGATGTAAGGGCTGAACCATTCTATTCATGGCTAAAGGATTTAGTTCCTTCCATGTCAGATGTGAGTGTTGGCCATTCCGACGAGCAGGTCGGATGTAAGGGAAAATTCCATTCTCTAGGAGAGTGGAGGTTCCTAGTCAGTTACCAGGTAGCTCAGTCGAGGAGGACTGGGGGCTATTCTGATATGACTACAGAGATGTGCTCTTGTAGGATCAGATGTGAGTGCAAGCCTCTTTCATCACTGTGATAGGATGTGTTCTTGTCTGGATGAAAGTGGAGAAATATTCCACCACTGTGATAGGATTGGTTCTTGTCTGGGTGGGAGTCTTTCATCACTGTGATAGGATGTGTTCTTGTCTGGATGAAAGTGGAGAAATCTTTCACCAGTGTGATAGGATTGGTTCTTGTCTGGGTGGGAGTCTTTCATCACTGTGATAGGATGTTTTCTTGTCTAGATGAAAGTGGAGAAATATTCCACCACTGTGATAGGATTGGTTCTTGTCTGGGTGGGAGTCTTTCATCACTGTGATAGGATGTGTTCTTGTCTGAATGAAAGTGGAGAAATCTTCCACCACTGTGATAGGATTGGTTCTTGTCTGGGTGGGAGTCTTTCATCACTGTGATAGGATGTGTTCTTGTCTGGATGAAAGTGGAGAAATATTCCACCACTATGATAGGATGTGTTCTTGTCTGGGTGGGAGTCTTCCATCACTGAGATAGGATGTGTTCTTGTCTGGATGGATGGGCCTTTTTGACGAGTAGGTCAGATGTAAGTGCTGAGCCATTTCATAGATGGTAGTTGATTGTGCCTACCATGCTGGTGAATGTGAGTGCTGGGCCTTTCTTGTTAGAATAATCAACCCATAGTATTTACCCACTTAGACATTATTTCATTTATTTTGTCTTATTTGCCTAGTCCATGAGTCCCACCATGTGCAAGTTGTCAATTGCCTATCCATAGAGGTCAAACTTGCCATTATTGACTCATGGAGCACTTTGGAAAGTCCTGGGAATCAAATATGCTTTATTCCTAGCCTCCTAGGTGCCCTTCTACTTTTTCTGCTTTGTTGACTGCTTTTCTAGTTTTTAAAGCACATAAGGAAAGCTAGACTAGGTGAGGTGAACCTGTTTTTATTCCCCTTTCATCCTCCACTCTTTCCTCCATGAAAAAGCATGTATGAGCTTCCATTTGACCACTCTTTAGCTTACCCATGCGCCCTTGCTAATTCGTGGGGTCCTTGATAGATTTGGGATCAGCTTTTTACACCTATGGGGGATTTGCCTATTTTGGGTAAGCCTGCTTTATGCTAGATTTGGATTCTTCCTTATGCATTTGATTTTCTCATGTATTCTATATATTCATCAGCCTATGTTATTATAGGTTTGGCTATTGTACACTCAGTTAATATAATTTTGTGTTACAGCTCCATATTCAGTCTCCATTGTTGATAATTTGCATGATCAATTGTTAATTGATGTGAGTGAAATTAATCTACTGCAGGCCTGAATTTCTACATGGTATCAGAGCCATTGTAGGTTGTTACTCTCCTCCAAAAATTGTTTTGCAGGTTCGACATCAAGACTGGGAGCCTTCTACCGCAGCTGGGATAGATTTTCTAAAGCTATGGAGTCACAGAAAACTATCCTCGCTCCCTTCAACTTTTTTGAATGGAAAGCAGAGATGGAGATCTTGTTGAGAGCGAAAGGCCTCTACAGGGTGAATATGGCTACAGAAGCAAATCCCAATGCTGCTGCAGAGAAGATCAAATGGCACAATCGGAGAGATGAGGCCTATGGCCTCCTATGTCTCAGTATTTCCCGAGACCTCCTTTTCCATCTCGATGGATTGACTTCACCGGATCAAGTATGGGAGAAACTTTCTGAACTCTTTCGAAAGACAGATGAGATGAGGGGACACCATATCGAAAATGAATTGATCTCCCTGAGTCCCAGTAATTTTGAATCCCTGCAGCTATATTTCTCCAAGTTCAAAGCACTAGTTTTGCAGCTGAAACAGTGTGGTATTGAAAAGAAAGATGAGCAGTTCGTATTGTCCATCCTCTTGAAGCTAGGGCATGATTACTCAGTCTTTGTTTCGACCTTCTATGCCACAAAATTCACAGCTCGAACCTGGAATATGCCTAGCCTTGCAGATTTCATGGAATCTCTCACACAGGAACAAGACAAGCTGGTGATGATGGGCACCATCAAACCTTCCAAA
>LPNX010159986.1:688374-699667 GCA_001517045.1 Pseudotsuga menziesii
GCTCCTAGGTGCCCTTCGGCTTTTTCTGCTTTGTTGACTGCTTTTCTAGTTTTTAAAGCACATAAGGAAAGCTAGACTAGGTGAGGTGAACCTGTTTTTATTCCCCTTTCATCCTCCACTCTTTCCTCCATGAAAAAGCATGTATGAGCTGCCATTTGACCACTATTTAGCTTGCCCATGCGCCCTTGCTAATTCGTGGGGTCCTTGATAGATTTGGGATCAACTTTTTACACCTATGGGGGATTTGCCTATTTTGGGTAAGCCTGCTTTATGCTAGATTTGGATGCTTCCTTATGCATTCGATTTGCTCATGTATTCTATATATTCAGTAGTCTATGTTATTATAGGGTTGGCTAATGTACACTCAGTTAATATAATTTTGTGTTACAGCTCCATATTCAGTCTCCATTGTTGATAATTTGCATGATCAATTGTTAATTGCTGTGAGTGAAATTAATCTACTGTAGGCCTAAATTTCTACATTTCTGATGGGATTGTAGTTTACTACATGATCAGATGTGAGTGCTGGGTGTGCCTTTCTGACAAGCAGGTCAGATGTAAGTGTTGGGCGAAGACCTACATGAGGGTAGGCCTACATCCAGCATGAAAAAGGGCTGGCTCTGTAGAACTTCCTATGATGAGATAGTACACACATGATGATGACTAGAGGATATCCAGATCGAGTGATGATCCAGATCTAGTTATGATGACTCTGAGAGATCCAGATCGAGTGATAATCCAGATCCAGCAGCAGAGATCCAGATCGAGAGATGATCCAGATCCAGTCCAGTGATGTTGATCTAGATCGAGTGATGATCTAGATCTAGTGATGCCATTCTATGATGATCCATATCAATAGATGATCCAGATGACTTGAAGATGAATATGACTTGAAGACAAAGATGACTCAAAGATGAAGATGATCCAGTTGATGCAGAGAAGAAGACCAGTGCTGAAAAATTGTGTTGAAAGAATACCTTCCTAGTTAAGAGGGAGTGTCGATGTATATGTAACTTCTGAATGTATTATTCTATGTATTCTATGTATTGTAACCCGATGGTTATTTCGGGATGTTTCTATTATGCATTTGAGTCATGTGGTCATACCCCGATGTTCCGATCGGGAGGATTAATAATGTAATCAAGTCATGTCAAGTCATTAGGTAAGTCCCCACTGTTTCGGGGCACTTGAGTTATTATACACTAATTAAGGTTTAGGCTCGAGTAGTAATTATTAGGGTTGAGCCTACGTGTGAAATGGCAACTTAAGTGAACGAACTAATATAAATAGAGAGGGTGTGTCTCTGTATTTATCACTTGTGACTAACATCACTTGCTCTCTCAAGTGTGGCACACCTTTGGAGAAGGAAATACTTTGGCTTGACAGAAGACAGAAGGCTGCTGTTGTGTTGGGAGGTTATCTTACTGTTTTGGTTTTCACATCTTGTGGTGATACTATATTAGAGGAAGTTGAGGGGTTTTCTCCATTTGTGGTTTCCCCTCCTAAAATATTTGTGTCTTTTGTCTCATGTGATGTGCTTATGTTATTGCTATACTTGTTATTCTCTTAGTGAAAAGATCCTAACATAATGCTAGCTTAAATGTTGAAAAACTAACAATGGATGCCTTCCTTCTCTCGCAAAACTTCCAAAGGTGTAAATCAGATCCAAATGTGTATATACAGTATTCTAATGGTAATTTTATTATTATTTTTTTATATGTTGATGAATTACTGATTACAGGTAGCACAGTTACTTCTATTTCAGTCATCAAAATCACTCTCCACAATGCATTTGAAATGTGCGATTTGGGGCTCTTTAAGCAATTTCTGGGGCTCGAAATTGAGAAAACATTTGATAGGATAATGGTCACTTAGTGCAAATACATATCAGACCTGTTAGTCAAGTTTAACATCGCTGAATGTAAGGATACTCCATTCCCTTTCCTTTTAGGGATCAGCCTTGAAGAAGGAAAAATCACACCTCCCATGGACTGCACTATTTATCGACAGCTGATAGGTAGCTTGCTCTACTTGAATCAATTTTGAACTGATAACTGCTATGCCATGAATTCTATGTCAATATACATGAAGCAGACTCATGATATTCATTGGAAGGCATCCAAGAGGATCCTCTAGTATATTCAGGGAACCAGGACCTACGACATTCACTATGCTGCAGACTCCAAGCTAGAGCTGGTTGGTTACATAGATTCTGATTGGCTGGGTGATTCTCTTCATCGAAAGTCTACTTCTTGGTGGTGGCCCCATTTGATGGTCTAGAAAAAAGTAGGCCACCGTAGCATTGTATTCAGCAAAGGCTGAGTACCGAGCAGTGGTGAATGCTTGCATCCAAGTTGTTTGGTTGCAATGAATTCTTTCAGAGTTTGATCTTGCTAGTACTTTGTCCACTGCCCTCTTTTGTGACAATCAAAGTGCTATTAAGATATCCACAGATCTAGTTACCAGGAAGAGGACCAAGCATGTAGAGATACACATGCACTATATCGAGGAATTAGTGCATGACAGGACCATCATTCTGCAATACTGCTCGACTAATGAGCAGATTGTAGACATCTTCACCAAGAGATTTTCAAAAAATAAGTTCACTTACCTCCATTCTTTGTGAGGCTGTGTTTTCAGTTCCTATACCACTGTGACAAATTAATATGGTATTAGAGCTCATGGCGGGATGAAGCTCAGATCTCTCAAAAACAAGGTTTTTGACAGATCTTGCATGAAAAATTGAGCAAAAGCTTAAAATTCCAGCACTGCACCAGAAGCCAAGGCTTACCACTTAATACCCCAAGTAAAGGAATTGTTGATTAAGCTTTCTTGATCAACTATGCTGGGTGTGATGAAAGCGTAAAATGTGCAAGTTTTCCAACCTTACGGTGCCCCTTTTGTTGTGATTTGCAGGTTTTAATAGGTGAAAGAATTCACTCCAGCAGTTTGAAATGGCTTCTTCAATAAAAATCTTAACTTCGTTCAATTTCCATTCATGGAAAGGAGACATGGAGATCCAAATACGTGCCAGAGGACTCTATAGGGTCATAATGGACATTGAAGAAGAGCCTATTTCTATGATAGACAAAGCTATATTCTTGAACAAGAAATATGAAGCATTCATATTCGTGTGCCTCTCTATTTCCTGGAATCTTCTTTTCCATCTCTCAAGATTGAAGAATCCAAAGGAAATTTGGGACAAATTGGAAAACCTGTATGGGAAAACAAGATGATTTGAGAGTATACCATCTTGAAAACAAGTTGATGCCTCTCCAGCCTTAGAAATTTCGAGACCTTAAATTATTTTTTCATAAATTTCAAGCACGGTGTCTTACTATTGAAGCAATGTAAGGTGGAGAAGGAAGATGATTAGTTCATCCTCTCCATACTCTCCAAACTTGGAGCTGATTATTTTATGTTTGTCTCTACATTCCATGTAGGGAAGCTCACAAACCATGGATGGAAGATGCCTTAACTCAATGCCTTCATTGAGTCCCTAATAATTGAACATGATAAGCTTATCCAAATGGGGATCATCATATCCTCCCGTGATGAATCCCTGTATGTCTTGGGGCCCAAAGATCATAAGGGTAAAGGAAAGCAGTAGAAGAACCCAAAAACCAACTTCGAAGGTCCTTAGCCTAAAGTTGAAAACCAACAACATGAAGAGCCTTCCTGCTCAAAGAAGAACAAAGAAAAAGGGCATCATGTAAAGGAGAAAGTCAAGTGTTCATACTGCGAGAAGGGATTCCACCCTGAACATACCTGCGTGGAAAAGAAACTTGAGGAAGCTACTTCTCTTCTTGAGAAAAATCACATCAATCTTCTGAAAAGATTTCAAATGAGAGATCAGCAAGATCGGAAACCATAGCATGAAAGAGGTCATTCCCTCATGGAAAGCACTTCGAAGTCCAAAGCACTCTTGATAAATTCTAGAGCTTCGAAACACATGATGGCTGAAAGAGACTCCTTCTCATCTTTGGAGACCGACAAATCCATTCCCATCCATATGGGAGACAACTCCACACTCATATCCGAAGGACAAGGTACTGTAGATCTTGAGCATGGTTATTTTTCCAATGTTTTGTATGTACCATCTCTTGTATCAAACCTCCTAAGTGTTTATCAAATGACACATATGGGTGTTCCTAAGAGAGTCTCCTTTAGCCTGGATAATGGAGAGATTAGAGAACTTGCATCCGGAAAACTTGTAGCAAAAGGCCTTGCAAACCATCATGCAAAAACCTACGAGTTATCCCATTTTGTGGTGGATGAAAAGCCCAGCGTATTGCTGACTCATGGAAAAGAAGTTAGTAGACTGTGGCATGAGAGGTTTGGCCATTTGAACTTCAAATAATTGCAGCAATTATAGAATAATTATATGGTTGAAGGCCTCTCGGTTATCAAAGCTACGACTGCAATTTGCAAGGGTCGTGTTGTTGGAAAGCACTTGTTGTGCCCCTACTCAATAGCCTTAAAAAACAAATTTCATCAAGCAAAATTTCATTTTGCTTGATGAAACATTTGAATTTCTCGTTTCAACTTGCAGAATCGGGAGCTATTGAAACGGTGAAATTCCATTAGCTACTAAAACGGTGAAATTCCATTGTTTTTATAACATTGGAAACTATGGTTATTTGGCAAAGGGTCGTTATATTAAAATCATTATTTTGAATGGATTTGTGTCTTGAAATTAGGGGATAAGCTTTGGGTTTATATGCCTCTCTCCATAAGCCTTATTTGAACATCTATTATTTGGTATGATTAATTTGTGTTTTAATTGCAAAGTTTAGAAGGGTATAGAACATGGAAGACTCACTATTTCACGCTGGGGGCTGTATTAAAATATCATGCAAATTTCTCATCCTTAAGGTCTATCCTCCAATCTTTGAATTATGCAATTAATCTCAACCTTGGTATTATTTCTCATATGTGGCTTATATTCACCATTTGATGGTTGGGGTTGATATAATGGGTTATTTCATGTGTTTTCACGTAGCATGTTTTCCATTTCTGAAGGTTGTCATCATTATATGGTAAGGTTCATGTTTTAGTGCCCAAGGTTCATTCCATATGGCTGTTTCTATCCGTGTCGCCATATCCAAATCCGATCCACTTGATTGTAGGCTGATATGTCATCATGATACACGTACAGTACTCTTTGAATGACATTTAATTGCAGTAAGAGCATAGTGTCGTGTCCTGCCGCTCGTTGAACACCTGTACGCTACGCAATTTGTAGTTTTATGTCGATCGAGCCGAATAAATCATGGCTAAGTGAGGTTGTTTTGGAGTTTTCATCGTCTATTTTCATTATTGTGATTACCTCACTGTGTAATTATTCCCTTTCGCTCGTGCCAAATTCACAGGGTTCCTGTCTGAGTTTACCCATGTTGCATTTCATTTATGAAGGAGTCAGGTTTCATTGTTTATGGTTTTTGCTCAGTTTGTATCCTGAATGGTCTCCCTCCAGTGTTCTGTGTTATTGTGATCCAGTGTATCTCCTCTGTGTGCAATTGTGTGCGTTCACACTCGTAGCTATGGCTCCAGTTGTTAGGGTCAAACCTAATAATATGAAGCTTCTTGATGAGAGCCTGGAGCTCCTAGACAAAGTAGAAGCAGTCGGATGGCTTCCTTTTATTCACAAATTTGCAGACTCGAACCCTGAAGTTACCAGGCTGTTTTCCCTCTCGCTGGTTGATGCTAGAGTCAAGGTGGCCGATCTTCAATTCAGAGTTGATGAGCACTCAGTTGCCTTGGCTACAGACTTACCTTTAGTAGGGGAACGCTGGTTTAAATCCAAGCAGATGAAAGCCACCGAATGGAGGAAAATGTTAAAAAACCCTTGCCAGGACGTGTCTTTCAAGGGCCGGTGTGTTGCGCAAATATTTCAAAAAAGAATGGCGACCGGTTTTGGATGTCATTCACAGGTATGTGACTTGTGAGGGCCATCTTTCCTCTGCATATGTTTATCACCTTAGATTGATGACTGTTTTTCTCGGTTTGCCTATCAATTTACCCTATTATTTAGTTCAAAGCATGACCAAGATGTCTTTGGTCATCAAAAGGGGTCCTAAGAATATCGGTCGGAGTCTCTTTCACCATTGTCTTGTTAGGATGTTGGTGGAGAGGGAGCTGTCTAAATGAAATCAGTCATGGGACAATTTTCTTGAGCAGAATGGTTTTATGACGTTTTGCCATTGTCAATTCGATTGTGCAGAGGAGTGTGCAAGGAATCAGCAGCCTTGTGAAGTCTTGAATTCACCTGTACATGAGCCTATGCCAAACCCTAATGATTTTGAAAACCCTAGCATCCATGAGGATTCTGCTCCCACTCCTGTGCAAAGTCCTAGTTCTCCCATGCGTTCCAAGCGAAGGAGGAAATCCCTAAACCTTTCCCCGGAAACGCCAAACCGTAATGACAAATCCTGCATACAAATGAGCAAGAAACCAAATGTTAAGGTTAAAAGTAGGTTTACTAGGAGTATGGTGTCCAAAGCTAGTGCTGTTAAGTCTTCTGTGAATAATAACAAAGACGTTGAAACTGTTGTATTGGATGAGGAAGAGAATGGACTTGTCTCGCATGATGGTCCTATCACTCACCCTATAGAACACAGTCCTCATGTTTCTGATAATAATCCTCAAATTGATTTTGTGCTAGATCCTTCAATCAAGGACAAACCTGTTGAGGAGAATCTACCTGGTGCATATCAAATTGGTGAAGTAATTCACCCATTATTCGTTAATTGTCTGCTTGAAAAGATACGTCGAATGGAGGTAGAAATGATGGAGATGGTGGCAAGTACTGATTCTATTAAAGATGAGAATATGAGGTTGTAGGAGAAATATGATTCAGCTGATAAATTCATCTTGCATCTGAAGAGACACAAGAATAAGCTAATCCGGAAAATTCTGAAACTTCAGCATGAGAATCATAAAAAAAAGGAAAAGGTTCATGAGCTGAACGCTCAGGTCACTTTGATGCAGCTTAAAGGTCATTCACAGACTCCTTTTTCTCAAATTCTGGTGACTGGTGTTAATATATAGGTTTTTAATACCCCTGCTAGACCATAGTGTGTTGGGATACTCACATTTTGTCCATAGAAAAAATTTTCAGGTTTGAATTATGTAAATAGAAGCAACAAAAGACGTGAAGTTATTTTTTGTTTTCCAGGTATTATTTTGAATTAATTAGTGGATTATGTACTTCAGTTTAATTACTTTCACAGTTTGGGTTAATATTTACTATTTTCATGTTGTAGGTGATTTGGTTGGCTTTCCCGATGCGCCTTTCTTGGAGTTTGATGATCTCTCGTTCTCAGGATTATTTCCGAAGACTTGCGAACAAATTAGTTGAAACTGTTTCCAATTGTGGATACGCTGTCTCCTAGGTGTCACTAATTTACTAGTGTCTTCATCATTTTTTGATTTAGCACTATAGATCAAATCGGGATATCATAACGTATATAGAAAATGACAATTTCATTTGTCATTTTTCTGTTTTGGATGAAATTGGTTAAGATTACGATGGTATAGTTTCCTGTTTTATAGAACTATCTCTATATGAGATTGAACATATTTAAGGAGACATGGTTTTACTGTATGGGGGTTGACGGTTTGGGAGAGAGAAAGAACAGGATCACTTTATCATTTCCTGTAGCTAAAGACGATTTCTTGTTAGCAGTTGCAGCATCTTTTGACTGGTGATATTTATAAACATATTTGTAGTATTTTTACTATGGAAATTTATTTATAGTATCATATGATCTTGTTATTTATTTTCGCAGTCTTTATGTTTTGTTATATTTCTTTAAAGAAATGTGCAAATGCATCATCTTTAACTGTCGATTTATGCTGGTTTAACTCGCAAATTCATGTCATATAGTAAATTTGATGTTATCATTATAATGCATGTGATATACTTGTTCTCTGTGTTGTCTTGTTTAAATCTCAGAATTTCTTCTGAATTTTTCAGGATTCTCAGCACATTATCATTATTTGCAAGTTGATTCCAGGGTTAAATAATATCATGCTCCTGATCAAGATAGGATAAGTAGGATATATAAGTGGTAGTTTTTATTTAATTTATAGAAACTATATTCAATCAGATTTTTACACTTACACTCTGCCAAGTTACCTTTCAGTCTTGTTATGAATGTACATGTGTCTATAGTGTAATTTATGTAATTGGTTTGAATTTGTTAATATTTTCTTAACTATTGATTTTTGCACTCATAGGTTAATTGGTTTAACTAGATTAATTTTCAGTTATCAGTTGTGTAAAATATCAACTAACTTAGTAATTATCTTCAACAGTTTTTCTTTGTATATTCGTAGGTGTAGTATAGATTTAGTTAACAAACATTAACTTCATTTTTCCTTTGAGTTTTCCTCCTGTAGCTGGGAGTAATTTAGGGAAGGAAACGGGGCCTTAATTCCGTCAGAGATAGCTACCTAACGACTAAGAGCAGCTTTGAAATATTTTGGATCGGGTTGTCTCTTAGTTGACTATTGTGCCAATTCGGCCCGTCAACAGCACCCTAAGCATAAGTTTGATCGGGGGAAGGCAAGCCGAGCATCATGCATATTGGGACTGATACATTCGTATATTAGTGGTCCCATTCCTATCACATCCATTAATGGATCATGGTGCGTTATAAATTTCATTGATGACTTTTCCAGATACACATAGGTCTTTTTTATCAAAAAGAAGTCGGAAGTATTGGAAAAATTCACTGAATTGAAGGCCTTGATTGAGAATGCATCTAGCCAAAAGATCAAGATCTTGAGATCTGATAATGGAGGGGAGTATGTCAGTAATTATTTACTACATATATGTTTCCAAAGTGGTATTCATATCAAGCATTCAGTCCCCTACACTCCCCAGCAGAATGGTGTAATGGAGAGAAAGAATCGGTCTCTCAAGGAGATGACCACCTGTATCTTGGAATCAAAGAAGTTGGCTGAAAAATTGTGGGCTGAAGCCATGCATGCTACAGAATATATTCATAATAGAGTTCCACACTCATTTTTTAAATGGAATATCCCTTTCAAAGCATACTTCAGACACAAGCCGTATGTGTCAAATCTGTGGGTGTTTGGGTTCACTGCATGGGCCCAAATTCCACTTGATAGAAGGAGGGATTTGTAACCACAAAGCATAGAATGTATGTTTATTGGATATATTGATGAATCAAAAGGTTTCTAGCTACTAGATATAAAAAAAAATAGATAATCATTGAAAGGAGTGTCAAGTTCGAAGAGCCTCTTCAGGAGGTAGAACTAGTGAACGAGGAAACTGCTGAATTTCCTTCCTATTCTACTAAATATTTGGGTGATGTAATAGGTGGTGATGAATCTGATTTGTATCCTTTGATTTATAATATCAGTGTAAATCAAACATTATATTCTGAATCAAAACCTAAAGTACAAAATCATCTCCCAACTTGGGCCCGATAGACACTCTCCTCCACAGGAGATTACATTGGAAATCTGGATGATCCAAGGAGAACACGGTCCGATTTCCAAAGAGAAGGTATTGCAATATCTTGTCCTGATTTTTTTATGTCCAAATATTATTATTTGATGATAATTTCATACCCTAAGTCTTACTACCATGCTGGGAAATATCCGAGATGGCAAGTTGCTATGGTTGAACAGATGAATTCTCTTTAGAAAAACACCACTTGGGAGCTAGTTTATCTTCCTCCGGGGAGGAAATTGGTTCAATGCAAGTGGGTGTTTCGGACTAAGGTTTCTGCTGATGGAAGCACCTAAAAATATAAGGCAAGGCTGGTAGCAAAAGGTTTCTCCTAGGCCTAATTTGTGGACTACCATGAGACTTTTGCACATGTTCCACAAAAATGGACTCCATTCGCCTAGTTTTGGCAATTTCTGCATCTAAGCACTGGGAAGTGCATCATATGGATGTTAAGTATTTCTTTATGCATGGATATATTCATGAGAAGATATACATGAAGTAGCCTAAGGGATAAATTTCTGATCCATCTTTGGTTTGCAAGATAAAGAAGTCACTATACGGGTTAAAATAGGCCCCAAGACAGTGGTATTCCAAGATGGAAGCCTTCCTTCTCTCGCAAAACTTCCAAATGTGTAAATCAGATACAAATGTGTAAATACATAATTATAATGGTAATTTGATTATTATTTTTTTATATTTTGATGACTTATTGATTACAGGTAGCAGAGTTACTTCTATTTCAGTCATCAAAACTACTCTCCACAATGCATTTGAAATGAGCAATTTGGGGCTCTTGAAGCAATTTCTAGGGCTTGAAATTGAGAAAATTTTTGATGGGATAATGGTCACTCAGTACAAATGCATATAAGACCTATTATTAAAGTTTAACATTGCTGAATGTAAGGATTTTCCATTCCCTTTCCTTTCAGGGATCAGCCTTGGAGAAGGAAAAATCACACCTCCCATGGACTGCACTATTTATCGACAGCTGATAGGTAGCTTGCTCTACTTGAATCATTCTTGGCCTGATATCTGATATGCTATGAATTATGTGTCAAGATACATGCAATAGACTCATGATATTAATTGTAAGGCAGCCAAGAGGATCCTCCCGTATATTCAGGGAACCATGAACTACGACATTCACTATGTTGCAGACTCCAAGCTAGAGCTGTTTGGTTACACAGATTCCGATTGGGTGGGAGATTCCATTTATCGGAAGTCTACTTATTGATATGTTTTCATGTTTGGTGGTGGCCCCATTTTCTGGTCTAGCAAAAATCAGGCTGCCATAGCATTGTCTTCAGTAGAGGCCGAGTATCAAGCAGCGGTGAATGCTTGCATCCAAGCTGTTTGGTTGCAAGGCATTCTTTCAGAGTTTGATCTTGCTAGTACTTTGTCCACTGCCATATTTTGTGACAATCAAAGTGCTATTAAGATATCCATGGATCCATTTACCAGGCAAAGGACCAAGCACGTAGAGATACACATGCGCTATATCAGGGAATTAGTGCATGACAGGACCATCATTCTGCAATAATGCCCGACTGATGAGACCAAGAGATTTTCAAAAAATAAGTTCACTTACCTCTGTTCACAGCTGGAGGTGAGTTCATCAGGGTGATCAAACTACTTTTAGTGTTCATCTTGAGGGGGGGTTTTTCCCACTGGGTTTTAGCTCTTTTCCTCACTTAGATTTATTTTTTAGCATTGTTTGAGTTACATTATTGTGTAGGGTGACCTATGGAATTAGTTTTTAGGGCCCTATCATTTCATACACTTTATTTTTCTACTTCTCTTGATTATAGC